>VDFB02297950.1:0-13342 GCA_007258455.2 Sequoia sempervirens
ATCATTTTCTTCTTCCTTTTATTGATCAAGTGTTAGATTCATTAGCAGGAACAAATATTTTTCTTTCTTAGATGGATTTAGTGGATACAACTAGATAAAGATAGCTCCAAAAGACCAGGACAAAACCACCTTTACTTGTCTACGGGGTGCATATGCTTATTCAGTTTTACCATTCGGATTGTGCAATGCACCTGCAACATTTCAGGGAGTAGCCCTGAGCATATTTTCAGACTTTGGACATGACTCCATGGAGATCTATATGGATGACTTCACCATTTATGAGAACTCATATGAAGAAGCATTAGCAAATTTGGAGAAAGTCCTTCAAAGGTGTCAGGATCACAACCTCTTTTTAAGTCATGAAAAATGTTTTATGATGATGACTGAAGGAGTAGTCTTGGGACACTTTGTGTCTAGCAGGGGGATTCAGGTGGATCCTAACAAAATAGAGGTGATCTTCACTCTATCTATCCCCTAGAAGCAAAAAGATGTGAGGAGTTTCCTTGGCCATGCAGGATATTACAAGAGGTTTATTAAAGATTTCGGTAAAATAGCAGCCCCCCTATTTGTTCTTTTATCTAAAGACATTGAATTTGAATGGACCATTGCTTGCTAGGAAGCTTTTGAAGCCCTCAAAACAGCTCTCACAAGGACACCTTTTTGAGAGGCCCTAACTAGACAATCCCTTTCCATATAAATATGGATGCTTCTGATTTTGTCATAGGTGTTGTTTAGGGCAGAAGGTAGGAAATTTGGAGTATGTCATTTATTACATTGGTAAAAATCTTTAGGCTGCTGAGCTCAATTACATAGTCACAAAGAAATAGATGTTAGCATCGGTATATGCCATTAACAAATTTAGACACTATATCGTTGGATATTCTATCTTTGTTCATACAAACCACATGACAATTAGATACTTGATGAACAAACTAGTGGTTGGTGGAAGAATTGTTAGGTGGTTATTATTGCTATAGGAGTTTGATATAACCATTGTGGATAAACCATGGAAGTCAAACATAGTGGCTGATTTCTTTCCAAGCTGCAAATCAAATCAAAAGAAGTTGTAGATGATTCCTTTCCAGATGAACACTTGTTTGCCTTCTCTATGCAAACACCTTGGTATGTAGACATATTTAATTACTTGGTTGCAAGGATACCCCCACATCTCTCACCTAGAGAAAGGCGCCATTTGGTTGAATGAAGCTTCCCTTATTCTTGGGTGGTTGGTTATCTATTTTACACAATGCCAAATAATATAATGAGAAGATGCATAAGGGAGGATGAAGTATATGATATCCTTAAGGCTTGTCATGATGAGCCTTCTGGAGGACACTTTGCAATCAAGTGAACAACTCTAAAGATTCTAACCACTGACTACTATTGGCCTACACTTCATAAGGATGTAGTCAAATATACAAGGAGGTGTGATAGATGCTGGAGGATGGGTAGACCTACCAAGAGCGATGAAATGCCTTTCCAACCACAATTGGTGATTGCACCATTTGATAAATGGGGATTGGAGTTCGTTGGACCAATAGCTCCCACATCTGACAATAAGAAATACATTCTATTATGTATTGACTATCTTACAATATGGGTGGAGGTTAAAGCACTCTGATTTGTTAAGATGGCAATGTTGCCAAATTCGAGAAATCTTTACAGGTATGACACGTAGGGGAGATAGTCCGCGGACCAAGGACGGTTACTTCAGATTTGATTGCAAAGTTAGTCAAGGAATATGAGGTTAGACATAAATCAACCCCTACCATTTGCAAGCAAAATGGGCAAGTTGGAGTGTCGCAAAAGAGGGAGATAGAGCCATTCTAACAAAAACTGATTCAAGCTGCATGGAGAAGGATTGGGCAACAAGGTTACTTGAAGTTGTCGGGCATAAGTAACAGGCTACGGATTCACACCATATGAATTGGTGTATGGGAAAAATTTTATCCTTCCAATTGAATTTGAGCATAAAACACTCTGAACAATAGTATAACTAGGGATGGATCTCTCTGAAGCTCAAAAGGACATATTGCACAATCTCAATGCTCTGGATGAAATAAGGATGGAAGTAGTCCATCATACAGAGACTGTGCAAAAATAGATATTTAGATGGCATGACCAATTTATTAAAACCAAATAATTCAATGAAGGATATTGGGCGTTGCTTTATGATTCATGATATAATGACTACAAGGGAAAAATACAAACACAGTGGCTTGGTCCTTATGAAATTAAACATGTTTTTCAAAATGGAGCGATCTAGATCAATATAATTGATTCAGTCTAATTCTCCTTAATATTCAATGAACATAGACTAAAGCTTTATTAAAATTCATTATATAAGGAGGAATTTCTACATAATCTACAACAAAATTTTATACCATATACATATTCAACATTGATTTCAAATCAAGCATAAATGGTTGAATCACCAATTACTACATCTATAAATGAGCCAACCAACTCACCTAGTGATGTATAACATGTATAAACTCTCACAATAAAATCTCACATGCACACACATGCACTATGTACCATCAACAACAACTATTTTTTTAGATATGCACAACAATTTCTTGGCACCTATAGCAACAACCCCAAGGCGTTTACAAAAGGGACATGTTCTACTACTACCCATAGAAATTGCCACCAACTCACTATCACTACACCTGTAACCATTATCACATGTAGTTACACATCACTTCTGTAATCTCAACATGTAACCACTCCAATTCAACATGCTTTCCATGCAACATATCATTCCATAATGAATATGTTGGTTGAAAATTTTGTATACCTTGAGGATATGCAAAATTGTGGTTTCAGCCACAGTGTGTGAGATAAACTCTCCTATTTTCAAAGGGAAGGCTCCCCCTTTTCTGTCTATTTTAACAATTCAGAAATACACTCTAA
The DNA here is from genome assembly GCA_007258455.2 of Sequoia sempervirens. Taxonomy (NCBI): domain Eukaryota; kingdom Viridiplantae; phylum Streptophyta; class Pinopsida; order Cupressales; family Cupressaceae; genus Sequoia; species Sequoia sempervirens. The sequence goes on from VDFB02297950.1 coordinate 2,917, forward strand.
CTATAAATCTATTCTAAATCTGGGTGAAACTCTGTCTTTTTCTCTTTTTCCAGAAAAGACACTTATTCTTTTCTCTTGTTTCAGAAAAGAATCATAGCTGAAAACATAAATGATTTATGAAGTAAACAAATAAAGAAGCAAAGTTTCCATAAAGGCACAAAGTCCTCCGTTGCTCCTCCGGGACGGGAAAACAAATTGAAAGCACAAAGTCTTTGACAATTTACTCTCCTATCAACCTTTTTAGATGATTTTCTGGTAACCAAGTACAGTATGTAGCAGCTCAAAATAGAAAATAAAAGCAACACAAAGTCTGCAAGTTACCCCCTTTGTTTGAGCGTTCTATAATAGCTTCAAACATGACAAACAACTCAAAGTCTGTAGTATCAAATCTGAAAACCATTCTAAAACTCCAAACGCAATAAGCAGCTCAAAGTCTGCAGAATTGAGCTTGAATCCCTCTTGTATAACACCACAAAACTCACAATCAATATACAGAAAATGTCGTCACATAACACCTTGAATCAACACAAAGTTTGAAAGCAATTTGCCTCTTTTAATTGACTATAATTTGATTTACATCTAAGCTCAAAGTCTTAAAGTGCACATACAAACTAGCAGAGTTTCGTTGCATTGCCAAAAGATAAAAGATTACAATAGACCCCCTCAAGTATTTATAGGAGGGAGGTTTGGAGAAAAAGGTGGGAGGATCTCAACAAACTTGAGAAAATCTCTCAACCGATAACTAATTGCAATTGACTTATTCCAAATTACAAGTCCTATTGTAATTTGACTTGTAACTTGATTACATGTAATTACATTTTACAAAAATGCAAGAAAAGAACACTTGCAATTGCAAAACTTGTTTTTACATGTACTTTGTCGAAAGTAAAATACATAAAACAACCTAATATTTTCAACTTGTCTCGTTCCTAGCTCTGAAAGATAAGAACTTGCTGATAATTTCTTGCAACTCAGCTGGATCAAGGCCTAGTGTGTTCTTGGCAACTGCAATCTTATCACAGGCTTGGAGTAGTACCATTTCTTTAGGAAGTTCTTCTCTTCGTTGCGTCTTTTTTCCATGCTTGATTTACTTTGTCCCTAGATGGTTTCATGAGGATTATTAACCTTCGAGCTGCTCCATGAATTACTGTTGTATCTCTTCTTCTTTTGTTCATTGATGAAGAACCCACAACACCTTATTCAAGATGAAATTGTTATAAAACAATGCCCATGCCTTGATTTATTGGTTTGATAGATCATGTGTGTAAACAAGACTGACAAGGGAAGGGATAATTTGATGCAAAAATGGGCTCACAAGTGAATTTCGGGTTTCGGAAGGCTGACAGCAAGTAAGGTATAATCGGGATTTTGGGAAGCCATTGCAAGTTTATTTCCTTGTGCTAACTTGTAGTTGCATTTTAGACAAAAATGCCCTACTTGCAATTGATTGGAAAAATCCCGATTTGCTTTCTAGGGCATTTTTATTCTTTTCTTCTTTTCTAGAAAATGGTAATGAGATGGAATGAAATGTGAATGGAATGAACGAAAGGAGAGTGAAAATGTATGACGGATGAAATGAAGGGCAAAAATGGAGGAAAAACATCCTTTTTATTAAAATGAAGAAAATGCATTTCCAATAATGAAAAAGCGTTTTAATACAAGACGTTTTCAATGGATATGGTGAATGAAGGACGTGTTTATCATGAAATGAATGACATTTCAAATAGAATGAGAGGCATATGAATGAAAAGCGAATGGGAAGGCGAATGAAAGAAAGAGAAAAACGTTTTTATGAATGAAGGGCGTATGAAGTGGAAAAACACGTTTTCAGCCATACACGTTTTTTTTATAATATGCAATCTCAATCTCCATAGAAAGGCAACCCAAGAACAAAAGATTTAAAGCAACAAAAACAGAAAAATAAAAAGAAACAAAGAACATACCTGCAACAAGAGTTTACAAGCCAAAATAAAGAAAAATAAATAAATAAATAAACCCTAGGCGCCTTGAGTAAACTCAAATCTGCAAAAACGTGGCAATGGTAGAGCAAAAATGGGGGATTTAATAAAGTTGCAGACCTTGCCAAGTGTTCTTCATGCCAAAATCTCTTCAATCGGGGTACATATGAGCAAGATCAAGCTACAAAATTCACAAAAACACTTGCAAAACTCATTTCGGGTTTTTTGATGGTCATTGCAAGTGAAAAATAACATGTAAAACTTCATTGCAAGCATTTCGGGTTTTTTGATACTCATTGCAATTTTACATTTTGTCAAATAGAAGAAATCGGACCTTTTAGCTCATTTGACAATTTCATTTTAATAAAAAAAAGGTATTTTTAGACAACTTAAGCAAAATCGGAACTTTTGGAAGTTTTAGCAATTTTGCTTTTTGCAATTTCGGGATTTTTTGGACATTTAGCAATTTCGGAACTTTTGGAAGTTTTAGCAATTTTGCTCTTAAGCTTAAATTTCCCTATTCTGCTGAGTTGCCTAAAAAACCCGAATTTGGTCAAAAAGACACTAAAAATGACTCAGAATTTCACGAAAACGGACGAGAGTGAGTGAAAAATGTTAGCCAAAAGGACTATAGACCCAAAACTGAAATTTTCTAACCTTTGCACCTCGTAAAATGTGCCTTAGAAGAGAAAATCTTCAAATTTTATCAAAATTTTGATAGGTTATCCCAATTTTTAACAAGTCAAAAATGAGGGACAAATGTAATAACCCCGCACATGTTGTAACTTCTTTTCCAATATTAAGACTTTTTGGACACGTGCCATCGTTCCAATAAATTCTTTATACGACACATCTGCCCACAGTAGTTCCATTAACTTCCATAATTTCAAATCCTTCGCCAAGTAGCTGCATGACGACACTCAACTCAAATCACATGTGACACCTTTTTCCATTACCACGCTATTTCAGGTACTTTTCTTATTATCAACTATAATTAACATTTAATTCTATCGATTTCCTTTAGCATTCACGTTTATGCAAACATGTCATTTTATAGTATATCAAATATCTCCAATGCTTTGAAATCTATTCCTTTGTCCTTTCCGTGTCTTGCTATTTGAGGACAAATAACAACTTTAAGTTTTTGGGGGGGGGGGAGAAAACTAGTTTGATTGTCATTTGCAATTTCATTTGTCAAGAATTCAAAAGATTTGCATATACAGCTTCAATTCTGTTCACAAAGCCATAAGAACTTGCTGACACAAAAGTGGAAGTGTTCATAAAGCAATAAGCAGATTAAAGAATATTTTGAAGCAAAATTCACTTGACAGAGGATATAGAACTTTAAGATGGGAGGCGACATTGTTAGATGAGAACTAGTGGCACATAACTTGATATTAGAAGACTACCTATGTTTTCCCATCTTCTAACAAGCTGGATGGTTAGACTATTTTCTTTGTCTAACAAAATATAATGAAGTCATGTCACAACAATTTGCTAATACATTGCAAAATTATGGGGCTACAATCAGAGGGTTGAGAGTGGATGCTTCAGAGGCAACAGTGAGAGAAGTTTCTGGGTTGCCCAAGGTAGGAGAAGAATTTCCGGTGCTAGTTAATGTAGTTATAGCACAAAATGACTTTACGCAACCAGGAGAGGAATTGGACTCCTCGACACAAGGTACAAAAAGACTTTCCCTACCATGGTTATGGGCATTGGTCGCTTCATTATAGTTAAATATTTAACCTACAATGGTTGACAGTCTCTTTTATATATAGTTCATTTTAAACTTTTGAGTCACCTACACCATCAAAGGCTAGTGAATGTACCCAACTTGTATAATTTGTTGAAGTGGATGTCTGCTGAATATAAAAGGAAGAGGAATCAATCTACTCTGTCACATTATTGTTTAGTCACCTTGTTGATTAAAAGAAGTATCAAAATTCAATTCCTTGATGTGTCTTTGGAACTTTTTTTAGCTTGCAACAATATTAATGACATTCTTGTGAGGCTTGGGTTGGAGGAAATGAATAGAGCTCAAGAGGTGAATGAGCCTTCTACGGTTGCTGAAGAGGAACATGTACCTTCTTCCTCACCCATTGCATCACCTACACGCAACATTGGCGAGCAAAGAGAGCTAGAGGTGTAGGAAACCCAAGCTATGGCTTCTAGGGAGCATCCCATAGCACCTACAGAAATGGAAATCCCTGCCTCTACCAAAAACCCTTCTAAGCCCAAGCAACATAAAAGAAAAACTACGATCTCTTCTCTTCACCCAAAAAGGGGCAAAGAAGGTCAATGCAACCAAAAAGGTGGTCACACCGCCTTAAAAAGAAGGGCCTTGCAAAAGGAAAGGCCAAGCCTCAACAAGAAAGGGTTATTGTAGTGGAGTTTGAAACATACTCACAAGATGAAAATGTGCCCAGTGATCGAGAACAATCTAAAACATTGCAATAAATGAATCTCAGTAGCAACTCAGACTCTGATTCTGAGGATTTGTTCATAGCAAGGAAGAAGCATAGACCTTAGAATAACCCAACTTTTGAAGAAGGGTTTGTTTCACCTATTGAGGCTGATGAAATATTTTTGGAAAAAGAAGATGAATTGTTTTTAAAAGGGAAAGATGAGAGTAAGGAGTTGCAAAAAGCTCTGTAGAGGATAAAAGAACTAGAAGAACAACTCAAAGGATATCGACAAAGGGAGAATGGATTGGATAATAGGATTAAGGAATTCAAGAAACAACAACAAGCTTTTGACCAACAAGGGTTAGGTTTGGAGAAATCAACATAGTTGGCCATTTTTGAGATTAATAAGAAAACTCCACAACTTGGGAACCAAATTGATGCTCCAAGAATGCCTAGAACACCTACTATGGTTACCCTTGGGATTGAGTTCTGAAACAAAATAGAAGAATTCTCCCAGTTACAAAAGAATTGGGACAAAGAAAAATCTGAATTAATAGCAACACACACTAGAGAGACTGAGAAGAAGGATGCAAAAATTAAAAGATTGAAAGTAAAAATGGAAGAAATGGTTGATAAAACAATTTATCTTTTGAGATGCAGATTGCTTGCTAGGGTTTACACTCAGTATTTGTATGAGAAATTTTTAAATTTTCAGTTCAGCTAGCTAATTAGCGACCTTCCAGTTTCCCTGTCTTCACCTACATTGCTTTTAGAAGCATACCAACATGCCACACCAGATATGCAAGACCAATTGTGTGAATTTCGCTTGCATAATTTGGCCATTCCCTATGACACTGCTTGGAATCCACTTATATTTGTGGGAGATGTTCAAATTAAGGCAATGGCCTCATCCGTCAGGAATGAACATTAGAGAGGACAACTGCAAAGAGATTACCATGAAAGGGAGAAGTCATTTCACCTTCTTATTAGAGCAAAGGTAGAAGATCCTATAGGGATAGTAGAGGAATGGATTGACCTAGTAGATAGACGGTGGGTGGAGAAAGATATTTTGGAATGCAAGGAACAAGATTATAAAAGATTTCAAGAACTAGTAATAGGGACAGGAAGAGAAGCACTTAACTTCTCATAGGATAGATGGAAGGAGTTAACATAGGAGCTGAAAAAGGAGCCTCATTCAATCTTAACTACTTGGCAATAGTTAAAAGAGCCCACAAATATATCATGTCCTCCCTAGAGCATCATATTACCTGGTTCCCTCTAACGTTTCATCCTTCTCTTCTCTTGTTTCCAATTCCACATTGGACAGGAAGAAGAGAGGAGATAGGGGCATCAAAGCAGGCTAGATGGGAGAGAATATCAAAGCAAAAGGGTTTCTACCTGAAGCAGGGTGAAGGGGTCACTAACATAGTGGACTATAGGGAAGTTGCATTGCAATACAACCAAAGACCCTAAACTGCTTGAGGACAAGAAAAAAGCCAAGTTGGGGGGGATGATGAGCCTAGAAATGTTTAGTTTCCTTGCTTTAGTTTCATGCTTTTTATCTTATTTCTACTAAGTTTCAAAGACATTTCCAAACCTTTTCATATTCTTTAAGACTTTAAGTATTTAAAAGCATTTCGGTGTGTTGGCGTGAATAACTAGCACCTCCTCGAGTAAGAGCTATACCGACAGCGCACACTACGCACGAGTGCTCTTCAAATTAGGAGGGAAGCTCCCTCGTTGTGTGCTTTGACAAAATACCCCGCGAAGGGAAATAAATCCAAACTAATTGCCTTTTTGTTTCAGGTCAGAGGTACAAGGCTTTCTCGAAAACTATATACGTTGCAGCCGAGTTTTCTCTGGTTTTGCAGATCTACTAACTACAACTAAACTTAGTAACTTAAATTCTATCCAGTTCCCTCAAGAAAACAGAGCATGAGGAAACGGAGCAAGGTTATGACTATCAGACGATAAACGCATTCAGATTCTCTACTTGAAGGCAAGGTGGCGCAACTATTATCTCAATCTGAACGAGTTTATTAGGCACAAAACAGATTTAAGAATTTACCAAGACAATCTTATGAAACCCCATGTGGCATAACACTTGATCATAATAGTAAAGACTCGCAAAACAGATTTATCATCACAATCTTATGAAACCCTATGTGGCATAACACTCGATTAAAATGATAAAAGATTCACAAAACAGATTTATCTAAACTAAGGGAAGGATTTACCATGACAATCTTATGAAACCCTATGTGGCATAACACTTGATCAAAACAGTAAAGACTTCACAAAACAGATTTATCATCACAATCTCATGAAACCCTATGTGGCATAAAATTTGATTATAATGGTAAAAGATTCACAAGACAGATTTATCTAAACTATGGAAAGAATCCACTATCACAATCGCATGGAACCCTATGTGGCATAACAATTAATTGTAATAGCAAAGACGCATGAACAAATACCAAAAGAGCAATATTGAGGGCAAGGTAGGAGCAGCATATATTCCTCTCTCAAGCAAAAGTTATTTACAAATGAGCAAAAGCTCTTATTTATATACACTGCTGCGTAGGGAACCCTAAAATCACCTTGAGTCAACTACAGTCTTGCAATGCATGCAAGATTTATTACTAAACCCTAATAAAGTAAACTATACAGTTAACTGGAAAGCTACCATCAGTTAACCGGTACATCTAACCTAAATGGACAATGTGCAAGCATGCACGCCCTTATTTAAAGCAAAGTTAACTGGACACTACCTTCAGTTAACTGGAAACCCTAACCCTAACTCCTGTGTTGATAATTCCAAGGACGAGATAAGCATGTGTTAAGTCAGCAAGTAAACTCAAGACTAAAAGTCGAGTTAACTGCTGCTCATGACTCAACCCTTGAAATTAACTGCAGGTTCCAACTGGCAGATCACTCCATGTCAACTCGGTCTAACACTTCAACCAAGAACTCATCAATCTCTATGTCATCTGGCACTTTAACGCTGCTCAAAACAACAGTCTGTCTCTTTAGTTCTCTACCACTTTCCGTAATTGTATGCATGCCATCTTTACATTCTTCAGTCGCCCTTCTGAAACTGGCTGCAATCACTGAAATATTTTCTAATTTGGGTGCCATAGGTTCACCTTCAAGGCTGTCACGAATCAGCTTCTCGAACTCTGCTTGAACTTTGTCCAACTCAACATATGTGCCATCTTCAAGAAGATAATGACACAGAATCTGAACAACGAAACCGCTGACAAGTGCAAGTACTCCAACCACATCATCCTTGAGTGAAAACAACTTAGTAGAGACCTTCTCACATATTTCCATTCTGAGAAGGTGCTGCTCTCTCCAAGTAAAGACTTTCTCCTGATCCTCATCAATCTCCAAGGCATCGTATGCAACTGACAACTGAGATACTAGAACACGATCTTTCGCCAAATTCTCTGCAACCGCAATCTCAAGTGACTGAACACCTTGACGGAGTTTATGTGCATCACTCCTTAACTGATACAAATCTGCAAGAAGACGCCGACCAGCAGCAACTAAACTATCAATCCAGTTGTCCAAGAGTCTGCCATGACTGACTAACTGATCCAGTCTTCGTTGTTCTGCAGGTGTACTCTGAGGAAGAACAGATGCTCTACTCGGATTTCCATGAACAAGATCAGAAATATACTGGCGAAGTTGACTATTTTCAGCCTTGAGTAAGGCTTTATCCTCTCCATCCTTCGTGATTCGCTCTTCAAGATTATTAGTGACAATCTTAAGAAGAGTCACATCTGTCTCTCTAGTGGTCCTGCCAAGATTAGCCTTAGTAAATGTAAAGTCACCAACTTCGACTTCATCTAAGCTTTTACCCTCTAGAGGAACGGCAACTTCGATAACAATCTCTAATTCTGGAGTCTTCTCGATATGCACTTGTTTCTTGATCTTCTTGTTCGACCTTCTCTGATAAGGTTCACCGAACTCAGATAAATCAAGGTTGTATGAAGGTTCACGCCTCTGTCTCCCCAAAGACTTTTCGAGCCAACAAGACTGAACAATATTTTCAATTCTAGGAGAGACTGTCCCTGATGTATCAACCTGTGGTGGTTCAGTTGTCTCCGATCCTGCTTGAATTGGCGTCTCAGGCTCTGAATCTATGTCAATAGGTTGCATGTGAGGCGGACTAGGAGGTTCTCCAACGTGAGGTTCTCAAATTAATAATCGCTCTCTTTATTGAATCTCAAAGAACATTCTCAACTTGCTTCTCGCCTCTTACCAAGATTTTCCCGCGGTTTCACTTTGCCTAACCTCTTCGTGAGGTATTATAATGGCCTGACTCGGTCTTGCTCTAGAAGTAGAAGGCAACGGCGAGAAACTTTCATGCTCACAGTGAACCGACTACCGCTTTTGCTCTCCAAGAACAACTCCTACTTTCAGTCTTGATAACCTATCTGAAACCTTCTTCATTAGAAATACTCTCTAGCATACCAATTGCGAGCTTTAAGTGGCTGCCGAAAGCAATCCTTGATCCTGACATATGAATTGAGAAGAACTTCTCCATCATCATCCCATAGACCATCAACATCTTCCTCTCGACAGGAAATCGAGAGTCGAATCGATAGTGAGTCTACAATAGTGACGACGACTAACCTCGAATTCATCTTCACAATTAGCCCAGAAATCTTCAATGCTGGCGTATGTGCAATCCCTCGCTCTAACCGATCTGCATAATGACCGAGAGGATCATAGGAACGCCTCTCAGTATAAGTCTTGAGTTTGAACCTTTCTATCTCAGTAGACATAAACCTGGCATCTGTTGCCGCATTGCATGTGAAAATTCCCAATGTGAATGGAAAATTAGCTGCAATCTTATGACGACTACGAAGAAAGAAATGAACATGCTGCATCTGTCTGAGGAACTCCATGAAGATGAGATTATCTGAAGTGTACCTTGGTAACATCAGGGGCTCTCCAACATATCCATAAACCCGGATGTATGTGAAAGTAGGGAACTGGATAAACCAATCCGCCCAAGTCTCCATTGCTGATTTGGCCTCGGCAGAAATACGAATGTGCATTTCATCATCAAGATCTCTAACGGTTCTCATAGAAAAGTGATCATTCACTGCTCGGAAGTCTTGCTCGGATTGAGAAAACTCCAACTGAGGATAATATTCATGAACACGTTGAACACCGAGAGTGCCATTAGTTTTCAGATGCCTGAAGCTACCTTGAAATGCAACCAAGTAAACCAAGTAGGATATCATATGAAACTCATGATACTTGAGAAAGTTAGTAATTTGCTGATGTAAGCAATCACTAATCAACATAGCCCAGTCAAAATGCTCTGTGTCATCAAGAATTCTGGTAATCAGGTAAAACATCCAAGAACGGAAAGTGCTAGCGTCTGATTGACTAGTAACTCGGTTGAGTAAAGTTATCAAAACAGCAACTTCCTCTTTGAATTCGCCACGACCAACCTTCTTAGGCATGTTAGTTTTCTGAACTGTCAGCCATTTCTGAGCTACCTTCCTCTGCGAATGTTGATGATCAGCATCCCATATCTTCTCACAAGCCTCTAGAACCACAGTAAAGTTATCTGAACGAGGAGGAATAGCAAAACATTTTTCTATGTCCTTTGGCTTGATACTGCAAACAACCCTCCCATCAACTGATCTGATTTGTCGTGAAGACGAGTCATAATGCTTAATGCAAGCAAGTACGAACTCAAGATCGAAAATAGTAACAGGAATGGATGCCGCTGCCAGCAACCCAGAATGCTCAAGATTCCTCAACGAATTGCTGCTAACATTCTCCAAACTGCTCAGATTCACCACTGGATAAACATGATTCAGGTCCGTATCTGACGTTTTGATGAAATTATGTGTAAGAGCCGATTTGACCTTGTAATCAATGAGATTGAATTGCATTTTGAAAATGATGACTTTTGACTATAAAGTCGAATATACTTGAAGAACTTTCTGAAAACCTCTGAACAAAGCTAAAAATAGTCTCTGACGAAAGAAATTTTCGCTTTTATGGAACATGGGTTTCTGTGCACAACAGAATTTG
>VDFB02297951.1:0-22157 GCA_007258455.2 Sequoia sempervirens
TTAGCACATAAGAGATCGAATCTTTCAATAGAATTCTAATTATTGTTTTGACTTTTTGTATAAGCAACACATAATACATCAGCAAAGCAACTATGAATTCATATACGTTCTTCCTCTCAACCTTTCGTCAAATAGACTTCTTATATACTTCACATACAGTTCCTTCGCTAGAATAAAAGATATTGTTATATTTCATTACCTCGGAATTATTTAACATTCCATAACCCAGCGTATAGTCCTAAGATTATCAGGCACAAGCCAAAAATCCTTGGTTTAAAGATGTTCCATTTCAAACTAGAAAAACAGACGCGTTGAATGCTACATAAATTTCATGTCTGCTAGATGTACTTATTTGCTTTCCCGGGAACTAATATACAATCAATCAACCCAATGTGTATACCATTATAATTACTCATGGGTACTAGCTTTTAACAAAGCAAATAGACCGTCCAATACAATATTTGCTTTACTCAGAACATGGCAGATTCTTAATCATAAAGCGAATACGTTATAAAAATTGACAAACTTCTGATCAGAATCAAATTAGCTTTTATTATAAGTTACATGTGTCCATGCTTCCAGAATTGATCTGCAATATCCTTATTACAGAATTAAGATCAACAGCATCGATACTTTCTGCTCCGTATACAATTTATTAATATATGTCCTTCAATCTCTATCGTGTTCAGCTGAATCAGATGTCAACATGCTTGCTTACAAACACATCCAGCAGATTGGAAGGGTTGGTGCTTGATCTAAGGAATGAGTACCAGATAGCGTTGCAGAATGTTTGTTTGTAGAAAGACATCATGCTAGAAGCCATTTCAATTGTGGAAGGCTAAATAACTGTCTGCATTTGTGAATCAACATTTTACAAAATATGTCGTCTATGCATAGCAAACAACAAAAAACGGTTTTAGAACTCCAGATAAGTCCCGACATAGGAATGCTTTAAAAGATAATTTACACTGCCATAATTTATATTCCTGAAAATTAGAACATTTTTTTTCCAATATTAAAAATGCATAAATAATGGAAGTAAATGCTTTTAAATGACATTTCTACCCTACATTGTATAACTATTTATAAGTAGATGATTTTAAATGACATATTTCTATCCTATATTGTATATCTCAGTAGATGATTTTAAATGACATTTTTATACTACACTGTTAAAATTTTGAAAATAGATGCATAATAGAGAACATTTTTAAGGGAGAAATAAGCTACGAAAACTGTAACTTGAAATTACAAATACAGACCAAATGTTCCGATAGATGTACAAATGTCATAATGACAAGATTGCATTCGGAACTCACAAAGAGAAACCCTAAAGTAGACTTGTGATCCTGAGAATTGTCCGCCCAATCTGAATCTATGTCCCACAAAGTCAAAGCCCACACTCGCTACATACTAAATCCCATAATTGAGTACTGTGAACATAGTAGAAAATCTGCTTAACTACTTTCCAATGCAACTCATGTGGCTCCTACATGAATCAAGAGACCAATCCTATAGCATATGAAAGATCAAGTCTTGGATAAGTCAAGTAGATAAGACTCCCAACAAGCTATTAGTACAAAGTACCATCAACGAAAGGTGAAGAACACTTAGTCTCAAGTTTGACTCCTAACAAAAATGAAGTCAGTGCAGGTTTATAATCACTCATGTGAAACCTAAAGAGCATATAAAGTGCATACTTAGGTTGCACAATGAAAATACCAAAAGAAGATTGAATGATTTGAATCCCTAAGAAGTGGTGCAATAGGCCCAAGTTTGACATTAAAAATCGATCATGGAGGGCAATTTTCACCACCTGAATGGGGGAAGTGACTCTTTGTGATCAATAAGTCATCAACATAGAGAACCAAAAATATGAGTATCATCCTATTGTAAAATATATATGTTTGGATCATAATGGCATTGAGTGAACTCAATTGTTAGAAGGAAGCAGTCCATCTTGGCATACCAAGCCCAAGGGGCCTATTTGAGGCCATAGAAAGACTTTCAAAGACAGCAAACAAGTGAACCTGATCATGTATGAACCCCTAAGGCTACTCCATTTATCTCCTCCTAAACGTCATCGTAAAGAACATCGTTCTTCACATCCATCTAATAAACTTCTCATATGTGAGTTGTAGCAATAGCAAGGACAAGTCAAATGGAATTCATTTTAGCAATTCATACAAAAATCTTGGAGTAATCAATCCTAGGAACCTGGGAGAATCCTTTGGCAACCAAGAAAGCCTTATGCTTTTTAACTGGCCCATTTGTAACTTATTTTGTTCAACAAATCCACTTGCACCGAACAAGATTTATTCCCTTAGGAAGAGGGACAAGAACCCATGTGTGGTTCCTCCCCAAGGAACTAAACTCATCTTGTGTAGCAACATCCCACTTGAGGATACCAAAAGCTTCCAGAAGGACTGTGGACTGGAAGTTATAGCAATGAAGAGATGTGGAGCCTACTGAAACTATGATCTTGTTCTTTTGGTGTCTTCTTGTTCACTAACCCAATCATCTATTGACTAGAATGTCTAACGAGCCCAAAGAGGCACAAAGGTTGGAGAGTGGAGAATCTAGAGGAGTATCCTCTAAGTGATGACTAGAGGTGGAAGGACGTGAATCCTCATCATCATCATCACCATCTGAAATGAAAAAAAAAAAAGTCTCCCCCCAAAACCAAGAGGATTAAGATCGTTTTAAAATTTATCCTATCATAATGTCTCAAATGTGATGAATGTTGTAGTTATACGAAAAGAGTTGTTAGGACTCTCCTCAAAACGAACACTCCTCCCAATGAATAGCTCAAAGTGGTAGGATGAAAACGTTTGTAGCCCTTGACACAATCTACATACCCAACAAATATACAAGGCTTTCTATACAAATCCATAACCTTTCTTTTTTTATTGCAATGTGGGCCCATGTGGGCGAACCAAACACACGTAGGTGTTTCACTAACAGTTTGTGATTGCTCCAATCTTGGAAACAAGTTAACCCCTTCACAACTCAAAATGAGGAACATAATTATAAATATAACATGCACAATTGATATCAATATGGTTGTGCCCAATATTTGGAATGTATCATATGGCTAGCCATCTCTTTCAAGGACCAATTCTTTCATTCTACAACTCCATTTTGTTGATGACTATAGGGGATTGTGTGTTGCAAATTGATGCCTTTAGAAGCACAAAACTGCTCAAACCTAAGGTTGACATATTCCCCCCATTATTTTTTCACAAAATCTTGATGGATTTCCTTGTTTGTTTCTCTGCAAATGTTTTGAAATCCAAAAATGAATCAAAAAAAATTGATTTTTGTTTGAGAAAACATACAAATGTGTACCTAGAAAGATCATCAATAAAATTCAAAACATATTAAGCTCTACTAAAAGATGGATGTGGAAATGGACTAGCCAAATCACTATGTATTAACTCCAAAAGATGTGAGGCTCTGTGAAACTTTCCCATGTCAAACTCATCCTTTAGATGCTTGCCAAGAATGCATCCCTAACAAACACCATTAAAAATCCAAACTGTAGGCATGCTTGAAACCATGCCATGCTAACTAAGCTAATACAAGTAGTGGTAGTTCAAGTGACCAAACTACTAAGGCCACAAATTATTTACTTCATCTGAATGAGTAAGCAAAGTTGTGAAAGGAGATTCATGAACAAAGCGAAAAAAGTGATAGAGCCTAAATTGCTAATCTACTTTTCCCATACCAATTTAGACCCATTGTGCAATTCATTGATGACCATTGTATTTAGAGAAAATTCAACCTGCTTGTTGAAACCTATACGGTGGATCAAGTAGACAAATAGGAGATTAGTCCACAAAGCACACATAGAACATCATGAAATGTCCCACCGCCAATGTCAACAAACACTCTCCCTAGAGCCTCTTTTGGTGAATTATTATCCTTAAGAATATCAAGCAAGGAACACGACACCAAGGATGAGAAACTTTCTTGTGTATTGGTCATGTGGTGAGAAGCACTTGAGTCAATAACTCAAGTTATCAAGTCATGAAACTATTGTAACAAGGGCTTTTCCCTTTCCTTTCCCCTTGTTGGAATCTGTGGAATCTAAATCAATCTTGTTTTGCTAAATCTAGTACCTTAATGTTGTTCTTTTCAAGAAGATGGGTGAGATGAGTCATTTGCTTTTTCAGGCACTTACGCTTATCACATGTGACCAAATTTCTTACAAAAGGTACAATTAACCTTTTCTTTATTAGGCTTGTCGTCTTAGAGGAAGAGGTTTTAGAAACTGAATTTGAGGATGCCTAAATGAACAAGAACTTAAAAGAGAAGAAAAAGAAATCTTCAAAAGACACCCTTGCTGCCCTTTCTGGTACTGCCAGGTATCATCCTTTCAAGTTGTCGAGTTTTGCAAGGGAAAAATACTATAAAACTAATTGATAGTGGGGGCAACCCACAACTTTATAAATGAGATATTGGCAGTAAAGGGGACTGAAAATAAAGAATTTGAAGGATTTAATGTTATAGTTCCAAATGGCTTCATCATCCCTTGCACCAAGAGGATACAACATCACTCTAGAAAAACACAAGGTGAATAATGATTGTTATGTAGTGGGCCTTGGAGAGACTGACATGGTCTTAGGAGTGCAATGGTTACATTCATTGTTAGCAATTCACTTGGAACTACCAAACCACGGAGCTGAAATTCAAGTCAAAAGGAAAGTAGTGCTTTAAGGTATTGCAAATAGAACCCCAAGACTGGTTTCAACAAAAAGAATGTAACGATCTTTTGGGAGAGGACAAGATACTTGGACAGCCCATTGTTTAATGACAACCAAAATATCATCCACAAAGAAGGAATCTTATCATGTTGATATCCAATCTATTTTGCACAAGCATTGTGTTATTTAATGAATTACCTCCATGACTACCTCCTAATAGAGGATTTCAACATATTATATAGTTGGAATTGGATTCTAAGCTTGTGATGACTACACATACTACCGTACAAGGAGGTACAAAGAAGAGATCAAAACAGCCATCAAGGAACCTTTGGAAATGATCCAGATCAAGCCTAATTCTAGTGCCTTTGCTTTAATAATGGTTTTTGTTCAAAAGACAGATGATACCATGCAAATGTGTATTCACTAGTAGACTTTGAACGAAAAGAATGTTAAAAAAGTTATCCAATTTCCAAGATCATTGAATGAATTGATGAATTGCATGGTGTCATGTATTCTCAAAGATTGTTTTGTGATCAAGTTACCATCAAATTTGTGTGATGGGTGAGGACATGCAAAAGATAGTATTTGTATGTCATTTTGGGCACTTTGAGTTCTTGGACATGCCTTTTGGTTTTACAAATGCTTTAGCTATTTTCCAATCATGTATAAATCAAGTATTTAATAAGCAATTAAGCAAAAAATAAATTGCTCTTCTTTGATGACATCTTGATTTATAACAAAACATGGGAAGATCATTTGAAGCATATAGATACAAGTCTAGGAATATTGGAGTGGGAGGCTCTCTTCACAAAGGAATCTAAATGTCAATTTGAGATGACATCAATTTTACATTTGCACCATGTCATTAGTGCCCAAGGAGTATGAGTGGATCAACAAAAGATCCAAGCCATCTTGGATTGGCCTTCTCCTACCACATTGACTCAATTAAGAAGATTCCTTTGCCTTTGCAATTACTAGATTTTCATAATTTAGAGCACCCTTAAAAGACATGACCAAGGAATGAGTTTTTGTATGATTACAATCAACACAAGTTTTTGATAAACTTAGGAAAGTAATGAGATCATGCTTTGTATTTTTTGTACCAAATTTTTCTCTTTCGTTTGTTGTAGAATGTGATGGGTCAAGAGAATGAATTGGACTTGTGACATAGAAAGGGCATGCCATAGCTTTTGATAAAAATAAGTTGAGAGAACCAAAAAAGGATTCTCTAGTTATGACAAAGTGTTGTCAATTATGCATGTTTTGAAAAATTTAGACAATACCTAGTTTGTGGGACATTTGTGATAAACACAAATCATGACAAATTTAAAATTCTTCCTAGGCCAATGAGATTTAAATGATATACAACAAAAATAGGTAAGAAAGCTCCAAGTATATGCTTTTTGACATAAAATGCATGAAAGGGAAAAAGAATGCAATGGTTGATGCACTTTCCAAGAAGCCTTCATTATTAACTATGTTTCTAGTATTATTGTTGATTAGAAGGTTGTCATTGTGGTGGAATATGCTAAAAAATGCATTTGCAAATAATCTTAATTTTGACAAATGACAACTATTCAGTGATAAATGATCTTATCCTATAAGGATAGAATTTTCCTAATTCCAAAAATCTAGGATAAAGGAAAAGATTTTAAGAGCCTTTTTATGATACACCATTAGTAGGGCATTCAAGATATTACAAGACATATAGATAAATCAAGGAGAGATTTTCTTGACAAGGAATTTAAGAAAAGGGCCTCAACCATATCAAAGAATGCATGATTTGTCAACAAAACAAAGCAAAGTATACTCTTCCTATAGGATTATTACAACCTTTTCCTATTCCTTATCAAAAGTAGGAAAGCATATCAATGGACTTCGTTACAAGCCTACCTAAGGTACAAGGGTATTGGGTCCCAAAACATGAATTGCTCGACAATCCTAGAACTCTTCTTACCTTTAGGGCTAGGGATTTGTCATCAAGAAGGTAAAACTAGGGTTCATCAACAAACAAAAGAGAGTTAAAAGGACAATTGAAGAGAGTGGGTGGTCTCTCCTACACTTTGGGCTCAACTAGACCGGAAAGGGTATTACCAAAGGATTCTTAGTAGGGTTTTAAACCAATTAAAATTTAGTATGACTACAAGAATCAAAAGCTATACTAAATGTACACTTGACCCCAATATTTCTCCTTAGGTCAAGACAAACTACCTACATATAAACTCTTATATAGCTAATAAAAGCTATGCTCCCCCTTTGGGATGGGGACAACATGGAATAGGGAGCCATGTTTCGGTCACAATGATTTTTTTTTTCCATTTTAGGGGACGACAAGGTATAGCTATTAAAAACTAAAGAAATTTTTTAAATATAAGAAAATTTCAAATATTCATATGGTAACATTGATAAAGCATTCATCATAGAAATAATAGAACCTTTGTGAGCATGGTTAATTGAATAAAAAATATGATTAAAAGCATAAAGTTTCCACAGTCCATGATCAATAAGTGTTGAGATTTATGGATTGCAACTATGTGTAATCTTTTTTGCATCAACGTTTCAGATCATACTTCATGATCCATCATCAAGATACATGTCTACTTCTATTATTTCACTCTCTTATTCTCTTTGCTCAACATCTTGATGATGGATCATGGAGTATAATCTGAAACGTTGATACAAAAAAGATTACAAATAGTTGCAATCCAGAAATCTCAGCACTTAGAAATTATGATGATTTTAAAATATACATATGATCATGAGTTAATAAAGACATGCTTAATTGGTGTGTATATTCATGTGAGGGATTTATTATTAAAGTCTTCCTTAAGTTCCTTCAAGAATGCATGTTTTGTTCTCAAACTCATTAGCAAATAAGAACGATTAAGTAAAAATATAATTGGTTATGTTCTAGTTTGACCTTAGCTAGGATACTAATACATACATGATTGTTCTATGAGTTGTTTGTGCAAGGTATGACTAATACACTATTGTATTATGAAAATGGCATTTTTTGTCAGCTATGAATTAACTCGTATTTAGCAATATAATGATTGTAGCATGCCAACTTTGTCTATAGCAATCTTTGTATACTAAATAAGTTGTCCAGTGTATGAAACAAGATAATACTTGATTGTGGCTTTGATTGTGAAGATGTAGATATTTGCAACAAGTGATATGTATTTTGTAAATATTGTGATCATGATTCATCATTGGTCTATTACTTGTTTAGACTTATAGTTTGATAGAGGTTTGGGGGCAACACCCCCAATGAGGTCAAGGGTACCATGCATCATGGGGGTCAAGGGCAGTGCCCCTAGCACATTCCTTGTCGAGATACAAACCTTCATGGTGCACACTATTTTCAATTTTTTTGCAAATCCTAAATGGGCATGTCATAAACCAAACAAGCATTAAAAGGTTGTAATTTATTTTTAAGGTAACTAAAATGCCCCTAGGTATGTTAGGGAATGACTAGCCATCTTTGAGTCAGATGGGCAACATATGGACATCCCCTGGTCATCTTAGGGATGTCTAGTTGTCAGCTAATGTACCTTGCAAATATTTTGGTGTCCTAGGAATGTTTCCTAAATTTTGACAAATAGAAGGAGACAAGGTGGGACATTTCCTACCTACCTTCGAAACATCCCCTAAAGGGGAGGGGGTCATTTTGGGCAAGGAGCATGTCCTCGAAGAGCACTAGATAAAACACCTTGCACATCCATCTACAGATAAGAGCAATATTTAATCCCTATAAATGATTTCATATGACATTATATACAAAGTGGCAAGGTGCAAACATGCATGACATGATTCTCTGAAGATTTAGCTATTAGGTTCACTTCAGATTATTCATTGGTTTGTAACAATGAATTGTGAACAACATAAATATCCTAAACTAAACCTAATCTACTGCTACTTCTAACAAGGAAGGATGGTGTTTAAATGATGGAATGTTTGGCCCTTACCAATATGGGCTAGTGCGTACTCCATTTGGCAATAGTGTCATGAACAATAAAGAGGAAAGAGATACATCTAGCCAAGTATCACCAACACTAGATTTCATTTACATGACAATCAAAGAATACATCATATGTAATGGACATACTTAAATCTCAAAACTACAATAACCCATATGAGACAAAGGAAAGGCCAATACAATAGCATTGTGATGCATTAGAAGTTGTCACTCTTCATCTAACCCCTATTACAATCACATCAAAAAAATCCATGAGAGAAAATGCACAACTATGACTATACATTCCCCTAAATCAATACAAACTATCATAGAGACACATGTACCATTTATGGAGATGTGCATTGAAAACCCTTCTTTCTCTTCACAAGATACATTCCTTCATTTACAATTCAAATCTTAAAGTGTTTGATGCCTTACAATCAACTATAGACATTGTCGAACCAAAAAATTGGCTCAATGATTAATCGTTTTAGAAAATGAATACTCCAATATATACACCCCCTATGCAAGTTGCCTAGGGTTGAGGGCTAAAATCTACATTAATTTCAAAATCCCCAATTGGTACACTGCAAAGGATGCACATACCCTTTGGGTGTAGTTTCAATTGCAACCAACCAAGAGTTGTAGACACAAGGCATGGAGGAATGTTCTTATGTGATTTGCAAATGTCCTCTACATTAATGGTGAATTGGATGTGAACTGCCATGGCATGAAAGAACGCTTACACAACCTATTGAAAGAACCCCCAGAAGGTCACACACCATTAGTTATGGTAGTTAAACCATGATAGAGTAGGAATGCCCATAGGTAGAACAATGCAAAAAATGTTTGAATATCCCTTATATGTCTTTTCCTCGTATTCTAAAAATTCATTACATTTGTCTATTCTTTGTTTATCAAAAACTTGGCCTCTATGCAAACCATGTTGCACTTTCAACAAGTTCACAAACTAGCCAACATATTGAACTTGACACTTTTCTTTCTCTTTTTTTTCCTCTCTTTTTCTCTCTCTTCATCTTGTAACCACTTTCACACTTTTTGTGAACTAGCGAACTATTTGAACCATGTCACACTTTTCACGGACTTTAGAAGCTCGTCAATTTTTTGACAAGTTCACAAATTTGCAAACTTGCCAACATTTAGAGCTTAATGCTTCCTTGTAGGACCTTTGGACATACATGATTTTTAGAAGCAAATACTAGCAAGAAAATGCGTTGGAAATCAATGTAGAAGAATGACAAGTACCTAGATGTAAAAATATTTGAATGGAAGATAAATTCCAGCAAACTATTTTGCAAAAAAGTTGGAGGTCATGACATGGGAAAAGGGAAAGGAACTCAACATGAGGATGGGAAACAGAATTTTGGGCCAAGACCGAATGTAGGGAGTGGATGGGGGAAGGTAATTTGAAAACAAATTAACTTCAATGTGGGAAGAAATGAGTGGGAAAGTATAAGAGATGTCCTTGTGAGAAAACAATACAAAGGCGGATGCAAGACAAGGATGTCAAAATGGGATTCACATGTCTCGATGCAAAAGGGAATCTTGCAAGGAAGACTAGGGAAGAAGATGTAGGAAAGTCTAATGAAACTGGGCATGGAATACCATGGATGCAAGAAAAATGTCCACATCCACATCAAAAATGTGGATAAGCTAACTAAATATGCCTATTTTGCTATTTCTTAAAAATTCAAGGCACCCCAAGTGGCCAATTAATTTTTCAAGGAAGTGTTTAGTTTACATGTATTACCCAAAGATATTGTATGTGATAGGGAAGGAAGATTCCTCAATATTTTTTTGCAAGAGTTGTTTCATTTGACGAGTACATAACTCACTCCAAGCACCAATTATCATTCTTAAAGCTCGATGGACAAACAAAAATAGTGAATAAATAGTTTGAGGGATGTTTGAGGAATCATGATTCAAATCAAAAATCAGTTTGGGTAAAATGGTTGCATTTGAGAGAATATTGTCATAAAACTTCCTTATATTGATTGATATTTATATATACATATTGGGAGAATATATATGCAGATATTTATTTATATTGATTGATATTTATGTATATATATTTATATATAATTATAGTTATTCTCCTACTTATATTCTACAATTTACTTCCATATTATTCTCGCTGCAGGCAATATTTATTTTAATAGATATCTTCTATCTGTTTAAATCTCATTCTATTCCTTACTGATTATATCTGCTCCTCCTTTCCTCAGAATTTCTGTTGTATATTCTTTTATTGATTTCTACTACTTTAAGATCTGTATATTTCTCTTTTTCTTCTGCATAATCTCCTTTGCTGAGTATGACTACATTTATACACTTATGGCTGAGTGAAGAGGCATATCTGGAAAGTAATGTCCTTCCATTATTCTATCACTACTTTCCAAAACCAATCGATGCCACGAATCACTTTGTTAGGGTCAAGGTAATCGCTACATTTAATTAATGAATTCTATCGCTGCTTTTTTAAGATTTAGTCGCTGTTTTATGACTTTGGTTCCCCCTTAGTAATCTGCCTTTGATATATATATATATCTCAAAATGTTAATATTTATTTTGTTATATTTGATAATTATAATTATAATATTATTTTATGATAATTATAACTATAATAATATTAAATTGCTAATTTTTTTTAATATTTTTAATATGTATTTTGTTATTTATTTTATTTATTTATTTGCATTTCAATGCTTTATATCTTAGTGTTACAATTTCAGGGGCATGACATAAACATAAAAACAAGACTTTGCAACAAAAAAGGGCATCAATTATAATTGCTATCAAACTCTTTTCTCTAAGATTGAGCACTTGTGTTCATCTTCTAGCACGGACAGAAAAGCCATCTTACTGCAAGGAATCTAGAAATAAAACCCTCTAAATTTATATTTGGATTGGAGGACGAAAACCCTCTTGTCCATTTTAGGTGATTCCATCCAAGGATTGCATTCGTGCTCATAGCTCAAAGTAATTCTAGTTTTCAAAAGTTGTGCTAAAGGTTTGCAAACTTGTTACAATTGGTGAAGATTTCATTATTTATATCTTATTGAATAGACATTTGTTGTTGAGAAACAAATCTTATCTATTTTGTAAAATCTAACACCTCTGGAGTGCGAGGTTTAATGCAGGACAGCTATGTACCTCACATAATGGAGTGCTCTTCAAATTAGGAGCTCCCTGGTTGTGCTGGAATGCATGGAAAGAAAAAGTAATCTAAGTCCTATCTTTTTGTTCAATTTGGAAGAGAGCCTGAGTTAAGAAAACCAAAACCCCGTTGCGACTAAGGATTTTTACGGTTTTATGGTCGATAGCTACAACTAGCTATACTTTAAATCTATCGGTTCCTCAAGAAAGCGAGAGGCATGAGGAAATGGGCGAGATTGACTATTGGACGATAAACGAGTTTAGACTCTCTACTTGAAGGCAAGGTGGCACAACTATCATCTCAATCTAAACAAGCTTATTGGGCACAACAGATTTAAGAATTCACTAAGACGATCTTATGGAACCCTGTGTGGCATAACACTCGATCGAAACAGCAAAGCCTTCACAAAACAGCCTTTCTCTTTATAATCTCACGAAACCCTATGTGGCATAACCTTCGATTATATTGATAAAGATTCACAAAACAGATTTATCGCTGCAACTTCTCGAAACCCTATGTGGCATAACGATCGATCACAATGGTAAATTAACACAAAACAACCTTATCACCTCAATCTCTTGGAACCCTATGTGGCATAACAATTGATTTCAATGATAAAGATGTTCAAACAGATTTAACTATGGGAGGAATTTACCACGCCAATCTTATGGAACCCTATGTGGCATAACACTTGATTGAAAGTAGTAAAGACTTCACAAAACGATTTTATTATCACAATCTCCACGAAACCCTATGTGGCATAACACTTGATTGAAATGATAAAAGATTCACAAGACATAAAGAATCCACCATTACAATTGCATGAAACCCTATGTGGCATAACAATTAATTGCAATAGCGAAGACACATGAACCAATACAAAAAGAGCAATATTGAGGGCAAGGTAGGCGCAGCATATATTTCTCTCAAGCAAAAGTTATTTACAAAATGAGGCATATAAGCTCTTGTTGCATATACATCAAGGTGTAGGGAACCTAAAAATCACTTGTGTATTAATCTGATTCTCGCCCGATGCATTGAAGCTATCGCCAAACCCTAATTAAGTAAACTACTCTGATCCAAGTGAAACTACCCTGAGTTTAAGAACATCTAATCTAAAATGGACGGTCGCGAGCATGCGATCCTTATTGAAAGCATGTTAAGCCCCGGAAGACTACCATCCGTTAACGAAAAACCCAAATAAAACTCCAAGTGTGTAAAGCTGATCTCAGAATAGACATGCATGTGATGACAACATCGAGTTAACTTGAAAGGGTAACGCCAAGTTAACTCCTGTGCGTAATGTCTATCCTGAGAGGTGGAAACTGAAGTCTACTGGTCGTGATCTCGAACAAGCAATCCCTCAACGAGGCTGCCAACTGCATCAACATCTGAATGTCGGCAACTTGAGCAATCTTGGCAATCTTCGCACACTCAAACTAGCATTTCACTAACTTATAGCTTTGGCGGCTCCGTGACTGAAGTGATGGCCATTATCTCATCTGCAGCTTAATACAAATAGGTCTCAGCTTTTCTAACGAAATTATGAATTAAGACCGATTTGGTCTTGGTCAGTCACACATTATTATCGCGCGTACTCACGAGAAAACTTCGGCTTGTTATTTGTGAACTGGAAGTATATTGACAACTTTACGGAAAACTAAAATAGCGAGGGTAAAAATAGCCTATCGAAGGGTAATTTTCAACGAAAAATTTGAGATATGGGTTTTGTCCAGAAAAAGATTCTAAGACAACCCAGAACGTCAAAAATGCGAAAATCTGACTTCCACTCGACCATGCAAAGACTTTTCAGTTAGAAAATTGAAACTTCGAAGCCCGATGCTCACGGGAGTAAATTTTTCTACGAAAAATTAAACATAGGTTTCGAGGAAGCTAATGCGAATCAACCCGGATGATTTGTTTTGCCAAAAGCGCCAATTCAACTAAACATCACGAAAGAATTTAAAGGCCGAAATAGAAGAATTTAAAATGAGGAAAGAAGTTTTGAATTATACCCTTACGCTTCGTCGCTCATCTTATGCGAAATTACGCTGATAATAGTCGACTTGTACGCAAATAAAATGTTTTGATGTCTTCGCCAATGATTGTTGAGTGAAGAATTAAGCCTTTGGTTTACTAAAAATTAAAAGCCTTTTGGTTGAAAAAACGAATTTGCCTTGAAGATACGCCTTTGCCTTGAAGAAATATGAATTTTGCTTGAAAAATACGCCTTGTGAATGAAGAAAAACGAATTTTGCTTCAAAAATATGAATTTCTCTTAAGAAAAACGAATTTCTCTTTAGCTTTGTGAATAATAAATGAAGATGGCGCCATGCTTAAAGAAGATGAAATTCGCACCAATCTGACAACTGCAAGATTTAAAACCTCAGCTGAAAATAGAAGACCTCTGATTGGTTGCCTTTCAGTTCCACTGCCACTGACTGGAAGTTCAAATAATAATAAAATATTTATTATCATGCAAGAGCGCCAAAAATAGAAAATCGCCATCTTATGCATATTTTAAACTTCAGTTGACAATTTTGTTGAAGCTTTGAGATTCATCGTTGAGCTTTACCGATTCCGAAAAGTCAACTCTTGAGCTCATAGGCGTCCATTTGCTCAAGATACTTCACTTTTTACTAACTCCCTATTTTATAGCTGACTGCACTGTTACGACTGGCCAACTTCGTCACTGATTTCCGGATGACCGGGTGATGCTGAGACTGATCTGGAGAATCCATCGGAAAGCCTACTGAACAAGGAAGAAATGTCTGCTAGGAGACACTACTGCAAAATCCATCGTCTAACCCCTTGAAAAATTAGGCGCCCTTGATTAAATTGCTTTACGGGTTCCAGACTTGGCCATTTTCCTAAACTGCCATCTGCCACTTCAAACGGCTGCTGACGGTGAATGGTGAACCACAACGACGAAGAAACCACTCACGTTACTGGAGACGATACGCATCCAACGGTATGCACGACGCGAGGAAAGAGTATTAAAAGGCCTCAAAAGTAAAAGCCCCACTGGCTCAGAGTTTACGCTGGTATGATTTTTGGCCAGTCGAGCTTTCCGCAAAATACCTACTTTGATGGCTGATATGGGTAGAGATGACCGATTCCAAGCACTATCGAACTTTATGAGACTGACCAAAGGGCCTACAAAGTCATTGGGTAGCCGAGGGCAAGAAAGCGCCACAAGACCTCAAAACTCCAGTGCGTATTTTAAATAAAATTGCCGCTCCCAGACTTAGTCATTTTTCAAACGTCTTCTCTTTGTAGTATGACACCAAAGACCTCGCACGCACGAGCGACTGCCAAATGCTGAAGGTTGACGGCTATGCTCGTTGGAAAGATAAATTGATTACGCTCAAAAGTCGTGAAGACTTCGAATGCGAACGGGCTCGTTTGACCAGCCTAAAGGCTAGGCGCCTTAAGACTATGAAAATGCACTGAAAACCATTTGTTGGTCCGCCCGTAAAATTACGTGCTTAGTAGAATCTCCACCACGACCACCAGGAACGTCGGATCGACAAGCTGAATGATGCGTTGCGGAGCTAGGCTAGAATACTACTGATGTCGTGAAGACTAAATACACTCGTCCTGGCATCTAAGAGGGTCCTTTAAACCCGGTATACAGCTTCAATACTTGCCCCGGGCATAAGCGGAAGCCGAAGCGTGAAAACTCCATTTTAAGTTGATCTTTGGACGACTGCCGCCTGAACTCTGAGAGTCGGATGACTGTGCTTGATATCTCGTCGGATAAGCAGACTACTTGTGAACGGATTGACTGCATCTGGCAACGAAAATGTCGAGATTTACCCCTGCTTCAAGATGGGCGCCCTCAGGCTAGAGGCGCGCTTTTGCCTGAAAAGAGCAAAATTCTCATCTCCTAAAATTTAGGGATTTTGACTTCTGTTGCTGATAACCGGAGCTGTGGTTCTCGGAATGCT
Source organism: Sequoia sempervirens (assembly GCA_007258455.2). Taxonomy (NCBI): domain Eukaryota; kingdom Viridiplantae; phylum Streptophyta; class Pinopsida; order Cupressales; family Cupressaceae; genus Sequoia; species Sequoia sempervirens. The sequence goes on from VDFB02297951.1 coordinate 15,796, forward strand.
TCGCTGGATAGCTCGACGGATAGCCAGACTAATTCTGAAGAGATTGACTGGATGCTTGAACATTTTAACCAGAATCTTAACCTCCAATAAACTAGGCGCCCCTGAGCTATACTTGCGCTTTTGGGCTTTTCCTCTGAGAAATCTCCATGATTTGATCTTTAAAAACTCTGTTTCGATCATTGAAATGACCGTCTGCAATATGAAATGTCGTCGTGAGATGCTCCTCCATCGTGAAAATCTTCATTTTGAGTCTCTGCTTCAGGTTTCGACCAATATAACTGACTTTGACTAACAAACTATTGACAAAAACTCCATGCTTGATATTGCCCAAAACTGTGTTTTACATCATTTTAGCAAGGTTTAGACTTTTTAATGCAAAATGCCTTGATGAAGCAAAAAATTTGGTTTGGGTACAACAATCTATTTTGATGATTATTATTTATGAGTGCCAAGGTTGTCATACCATATTAGGGTTATTATCTGGTTGAACATCTTCTCTTCTAGTTGTTGCATCTTCTATGCTATCATGACAATTCATAATATTGTTGGGAGCTGTCATAACATCTCATTGTGGCTGATTTCATGTTTCAAACCTATCTTACATGTTCTACATATCATTCACTAGTCTTCTACTTGTCATACTACGTATGCTATTTTCCATCACAACAATTGCAAATTGAAATTGTAGCACTATGATATTAGAGATATTTGATATTTAAACAATTTATTGATTATTAAAGGTTTGTTCTACCTAATGGGACTCAACCTGAACATGTAAAAAATTGCCCATCATTTACAACCAGTTTGAGAAAACTACAAATTAGTTTTCCCTTGGTCAAATTTCCTAAATGTTGTTCCTCATCATCCCCCATGTTCCTATCAATTGCTAAAGGTTGCAAAAATCCAAAAAAGAAGTTCCAAGTCTTGGAAGAATTTGGTCATTTTCCTCAATTCCTACAAAGTTGCGAAGTTTTTGGAGTTTTGAACATCTTCTACTCATCCAATATCTTGATCCACCATACAAGTTTTACAAAGTCTATTAGGTCCCCATTTCCCTTCATTTTATTTCAATTCTTTTGTTTCTGGATTTTCAATGGACTTCCAACCTTCTCCTTTGTCTTGATCTCCCATCCTTTTCCACATCTCTACATTCTTCTGTTATGCAGCTCCTTTACCTTTTCACTTTTATGGAGTTGCAGAGTTCTTCTAGACTTCTATTTCCTTGCCCATTCCCAACCTCCAATCAAGTCTTGCCTTTCATCCTTGTGCTTTGATTCCCCTTTGTTGACTTGTGAAGTTCCAATGGACTTCTTCAATCTTTTATTTCCACCTCCTAACATCCAAATCTTTGGTTCCTTGATCATTTCTTGCAATCCTTCTAGCTCCCTTTTTTTGTGGAGTTATGTTGCACTTCCAAACTTTCTCCATTTCCTTTCATTGATTATACATGTTTTCCCAACATTTCTTTCAATCCTTTTCCTATACACTTTTAGTGTACTTCCGAACTACCATTTTAATGTCTCGTCCTAACTTCCACTTCCAACCTTCAACTCCCTAGCAAGAACTCAGATTTCCCCAAGCAATTCCTTTGCTCAATTCTTTCTTTTGTGAAGTTTTGAAGGACTTCTAAACTTCCATTGTAACTTCATGTCCTTACTACCAATTCCACATCATATTCTCGCAAAGTTGTCCAATGGTTGTACCACTCCTTTCCTCCTATCATGCAAAGTTCCTTTGGACTACAAAATGTTCTTACCTCTAATTCTACATCCTTTCCCAACCTTAATTCAGTCATTTTCATCTATTTGTAGAGTTTCGATAAAATTTTGAACTTCCATTGTAATGTCTTATCCTAACCTCTAGCCATGAAGTGAAACCCTACATCTCCCATCTTGACCTCCTATCCTGTCTCAAATTTCTACATTTCTTCTAGATTGCCTCTATCACTTGCCATATCTTCCCAAGATGCCATTAATGACCCAATTTCACTCACACAATTGCTCCAAGAGTATTTTCCCGCCTAAGAACAATTGTCCATCTCAAGGGCACAGATTTGCATGCATTTTCAATGGTGCAAGATGAGGGCAACTATACTACCATTAATGCGATGATTGAGTTCCAACTCCTAATGATCCTCACACCTATTCCAAATCATCCATCTCAAAATTTTTGTGGGTTTTCACTTGTCTTGCATAACACATTTATGAACTCCTATTGTCCATTGAATTCCTGGAAGCAATTGGGTGCCCAAGCAAAGTGCTATATATGCAAGTCTATTTTTCAAACAAAGGATCAATAATTTCTAGCTTTCCACGAGGCCAAGTGTCATGGAAATTCTAGGGTTTCAACTCCTACAAGTTCAATTGTCCAAAGAGAAACACCTTTTGTAAATCACAAGGTCTTTGTATTGTAAATGATGTTAGTTACTTAACATTTGCACAACCCCATTTGTAGATCTTAAAGAGAATTCTAGCTTAGGGTTTCCTCTTGCCACATTTGCCAGTAAATTGTAATGAAAATTTGATTAATGTGAAAACATTCTAATCCATTGAAGCTTTGAAATGGCCTCTTTTTTATTACATATGGATTTCTACAATTTGGGGATGGATCACTAAGTATGTTTAGTTGTTTGATATATATCTTTGGTGTATGTCTATGCATAGCTCATATTCTATTATGATTTCAATAGTGGTGTTTCTCTTAGTATATTGTCTCTACAACATAATGGATTAGGCACCAATCTTGGATGTTTATGATCAACTATCCATTCAAAATGATAAATATCTTTCACCAATAGTATAGGAGTAGGTTAGTAGTAAGTAGGCACATCGTGATTCAACAATTAAACCAAGGAATCATCTCTAGCAAGCCATAAAAGTTTGTACCTTTAGGAATCATGTTTTGCATAGCTACATCTTGTAGTTGTGCAATGGCGTTCTTATCAACTTATAAAAAAGGTTTTATGTGTACTAGGTTAGTCTTTGGTCTAATAACAACCTTGAGACCAAAGGGACATAAGTTATTACTACAATAGCATTGGTTTGTTTATTTTTAGTTGTGATCAATCATGTTAAGTATACCTCTAGGAACACCCTCCTAGGTCTAGTTGATCCCAAAGCAAAAGAGAGAATACTCACTCTTAGAAATTGACCTTCACTCACTCACATCTATTGATGAGTTGACCAATCCCCCTTTAGGATGACATTTCCCTAGCCCTAAAGCGAATTGATTCCTCTAGGACTGTGGGCAATGATTTTGGAGACCAAAAGTACCTTGCAACATTTTAAGCTAATAATTGGTAAGTGCAATGCTATTTTGCTAAAAAAATAAATGAACCTCATACATTCTCCAACATGTTCCAAGGAACATCATATATTGCCTACCTTAGTGGGAAGGGACAGGTGTTCTAGATATTTTAGTGGCATCTACCTGTGTTTTGTCATTTGAAAGCAAGTCTCCAAGGGTTATTCCCTCTGTATGATCATCAAGATTTTTTGCAGCTCCATACCTCACCTGTCCATTCACATCTTTTAGATATTGTTTTCCAATTATCCACTGCTTGTTGAAAGTTCTTACAACACTGAGAAATCATCCATGTAGATTTTTGTGCAAATATGCACAAGGTTTGAGAAGATACTAATGACTTCTCTCTTAAACATGGCAGGAGCATTGTGAGACATAAGGTAAGACTTTGTAACCATAGCTCCCCACAAGCATGTAAAGGCTACCTTCTCCTAGTCCTATTGCATTTCCATTTATTTATTTTGCTCCTTCTAACAACATGAAACTTGTATGCCATTCTTTTCAACATTAAATCAACTAATGGTTTGCATAAAAAAATTCAAGCTTGTGAGTTTAATTACAGAAATAAAAATTTAACACTTAAACTAAAAATATTTTGGTTCCTGGATATGCAAATTATAAACAGCTAAAGCATACAATCATAAGGACTGACCTCTATAGTTGGATTCCTTATACATGTGAATTTTGCAATTCATTGAGACAGTTCGAATGACATACATTTCCTAACATGCTAAAAACAAGGAAAAAAAATTAACAATTAAGCTTAGAGATTTTCATTTCAACTTTCTTAGAAATATAACTATTACTTCAAGCAAAACTAATCACCTAATGAACTTCAAAACCAGAAGGCACAGGAGGTTTGAATTGTGCATCAATATGTTTGTACTGTTCCTCAGATAGCTGCTCTGGTTCACCCTGCAACAATTGAATTTTTTTGTTTTTACTGAAATTGATTCTGGAAACATAGTTTGCAAATATAGTTGTGCCTTTAAGAAAAAATAGGAAAATATAACAAACACACCTTAATTGTATTTATCACTTCTTGTTGCTCAGAGAACAGCCTTTTGAGATGAGCAAGGTGTGTTTCAATCTCATCTATATGTCTACAAGGTTCAATGTGAATGATGACAATAAGTTATTTTAAGAAATATGTCAAGATAGTTTGTTGAATGAGCATTAATCTCTTTGAGAGAGAGCTCAGTATTGCAAAAGCTAAATGTGAGCATAATGTATATTGAAAATAGCAGTAAATAAATATCTAAGCAATTCATATCTAGTATTTAGGCATTCAGCACTAAAAACAAGTCCCACAAGATCAATGGAATTGAAAAAAGAGACTGTCTTATCAGAAAGGAATTGGTGGATATGTTCTACAAAAAGCACCAAACCAGAAAAGCATAATTTATTAACCAGTTCTACAGTGGTTAAGCGGGAAATAAGGAAGGCATGAACATAGAAAAGGAAACACTACATCTACATACAAAATTCTACCCAAGTAATGTCTGCAGAAATCATAGTTAACAATAACAAGGATATTTATTGAAGCAATTGATGGTGCCAGACTATGCATAATGGATGTTCAAGTTATGGAACCATTTTATGAATAATGTCATGGGAAAAGAACAGCCTTTCGAATGAAAGGTATTCTATCTAAAAGCCAAGCACACCTCTTCCGGATGTTGCAAAGCTGAAGTCAAGACATCAATAAAAACTAACTCTCACATAAATGAGAGCCAAAAACTTTCCGCCCCCCTAGAATCTTGATGGTAGTCCTGTATGCTTTTGTCATTATGACCAATCCCTTACTTAACTTGCTTGTCATCAATTCTGTATTAAAGTAAAACCTAGCTCTATTGCATATATGAAACACCCAAAAACTTGCTACTTTACAGCTGTTTCCTTTTCAGTTTTCTGGTTTCCATTTAAGTTCAATTCTAGTGAAGGCTTCAATACCTTCCTCTACCAGAGTGCGACACTCAGTAAAGCATTCATCTGGAATAAAAAAAATCAGTTTCAGCATCTTCCAAAAGATTGAATCTACTACTATTTGAGGATTTTCAGGTGAGATAATTCAGTGTGGTTGACAATATCTCATGATTTTATGTAGAGGAATCCATTTAGAAAAATAGAAAATCTAATCAGAGAGATTGACAAAGTAATTTCAAATAAAGATGGCATAAAGAAATAGTCATCAGTTGATTTTTCTAATGTTTTATCCATGGCTCTTCTTCCATATTTTTTAGGCAGCAAAAAGATGTGCTTGAAACTTTGATCACACATGTAATAAAGAAATTGTGCATACCTAGCCATCTGAGAATTTGTCTTTCCACACATAATCCACTTATTCCAGCTTTTCTTGTCTACATTAGAAACCATTTGTACCTACAGATACGCAAAGATATAATGAACAAAATTGGTCAGCAATGAGAATCCTTGCTATTGAAAATGCTATCATATTATTTTCAGTTCAAGATTAATTAAATAATGCTGCAGAAGAAACACCACTTGTATATAAAAGAAAGAGCTAGGGAGCTCCCTAACGAATAGTTCATAAGGCACAATACATACTGAAAGTCTTGCAAATGAGGCAGCAAGTTAAGCAGAATAGATAGTGATGTAAACTTTGTATTTACACATACTTAAGCCGGAGCAGTACTGGGTATTTCTAGTGCTTCACCATTGTGACCATCAACAAGATGCAATAAGTGCAAAGTGGACCATTCATGCTCATTAGATTTGAGTTCATGTAAACCATGACCCATAAAAAATGGGTTGATGTCGATTTTCTCAAAACTATGCCACTACCCAAAAATCATAACATAATTTGGCCAATTGTCACACCTCAATTTTAAAAAAATTTAATTACATGGATTTTCAGTATTTATTTGTTATGTTTGAGTTATATAGATTTAAAATGTGAATATCTAGAATAGAATGCAATTTCTACTACTTTGATCAATCCAATGTAAACTTATGTTCAATTGCTGGTTAGCTATAGATGTTAGTTTTAATAACATGACAATTAAAAATGATTTTTGTTTGATCATTGATCATTTATT
>VDFB02297952.1:0-32863 GCA_007258455.2 Sequoia sempervirens
TGGATGAATGAGAAATGGCACCATACTTGAATAAATAGCATAAAATCGCCCCATAAAAGCATGACTGCAAGCTGTAAACCTTGATTTAAAAAGAATTGTTCTAATTGGACCCCCTCCAGTTCAACTGAGACTGACTCGAAGTCCCGGATTACAAAATATTAATAAAATATTCAGTTCTCCTCACATGCAATTTTGTAATAAAATATTACAAAATGGTGCCAATAATAAATTATTGAAGAAAATCATCCATTTTGAAGCTTGCATGCAAAAAGTCGAATTTAATATTATTTTTGACAAATTAGCAACAATCTCAGCATATTGATTCCGAAAAGTCAAAAATTAGCTCTCCAGGTGTCTGTTTGCACAAGTTATGAGATTTTTTGCTAACTTCCTACTTTATAGCTGACTGCAAAGTTACAGTCGCTCCTATTCAGTTCTGATTTCCGGGTGACTGAGTGAAGCTGTGACTGAGCAGAGATATCCATCGCGAAGCTTGCAGAGCAAGGATGAAATGTCTGTTGGGAGCTGCAACTGCTAAAATCAACGTTTGACACCTCAAAAAATTAGGCCCCTTTGATAAAATTGATGCAAGGTTTCCAGACAACCATTTCTCCGTTTTGCCATTTGATGCCTCAAACTGCCATTACCGGTGAACGATGGACCCCACTGACTAGATGATAGGTTCATTGCGTGACTAGAATAATTCCACATCCAACGACTGTATGTAAGGCATCTGAAAGTTGCATTAGGAACCCCAAAAGCAAGGGCACCCCCTAGCCTGTGAAGGTACAATCACCATTTTGACAACAATGTAACTTTCATCTAGAGACCCTACTTTGACCCTTGACACCGAGAGCTGGAGTGCTCCGATTCGTGCACCGTCAGTCTCTCTGTGTAGCTAGATTAGCTTACAAGAGATGTCTCTGGAGGTGATGAAGCAAGAAAACTGCTTCTAAGACCTCAAAAAGAAGGGCGCCTTTTCCAAGGGGATGTGCATTTTCTAGTCATTTTTCTAGTTGTCTGATTTCTTCAACACTCTACACGGACCTCTCATGTACGGGCGTTTGACAAATCCTGAAGGCTGATGGCTGGACTTGTTGGATAGCTAGAGTAATTACGCACAAGTCTCGTGAAGACTTTGATTGCTAAAAACCCCATCTGGCAGGCCTAAAGGCTTGGTGCCCCTAGCCTACAGAGTTACAAGTGTGTATTTCAACATTTCTCCACCCTTTGTTTTACATGCCTGGTAGAACCTCTGCCACAATCACTCAGCTTTTCGGATCATCTTGTGAACTAGTGCGTTACGAAGCTAGACTAGATTAGAAACGATCTCAGTAAGACAATAACTGCAAATTAAATCATCTAAGGAGTCAAATTCAAGGGCGCCCCTGGGCTACAAGGGCGCAAAAATTGCAACTTGACAGTTCTCGATGACATACAACCTCCTCGTACCTTCAACTTCTGATGTCGATTGCCAAAGTTCTGCACTTCGGGGAACCTCGCTTGATAGTTCGTTGGAAATCCAGACTAATTCCGAAGAGATTAAATGTATTTGCAAGCACATGCAACAAGATCTGCGCCTTCAAAAAGAAGCGTGCCCTAGGCTATAGGGGCGCAAATCTACTTTTGCTTGAAAACTTCATCTGTTTCATCCACTACAAACACTATTCAGGCCATTGATTTGACCTTGTAGGAGTATAATCTCATCGTAAGGGACTTCTCCAACATCACGTCCTGCTTTGAGTCCCAGGTTCAGATTTTGACCTCCAGGTACTGCTCAATTGCTGCTTATGACTGACATGACACTGACTAAAGTCCATATTTGACTTGCCCAAAAATTGTATTTTGACTTCATTTTAGCAAGGTTTAGACTGTTTTAAGTAAAATGCCTTAATGAAGCAAAAAATTTGGTTTGGCTACAACACGTACGTTCCCTTATAACTAAAGCCGTACGATGAGATTTCTTTGATGTACACTTTCCAAGTTTTACCCCCACCGTATGGTAGTGTTTCTTCTTTCTTGCCATACTAAATTTTCCTTATGCTTACATCGTATTGGATGTTTTGTCCCTAGCCGTATAGTGTCAAGGTTTTTGAGTTGTCGTATAGTATTTACACCTTTCTACCATCGTATAGTGTTTGCACCTTGCCGTCGTATGGTTTGTTGTCATAAAGGTCGTACAATGTAGACCAAGTCTTGCCTTTGCACCAATTATCTCCTCCAAGTCCATACGATAAAAGAATTACCTTGTTGTCGTACAACAAGAATGATTGGATGAACTTGTTTTGATCGTACGATGTGAACTTGGCATACGGTATGCACCTGTTTTAGTCATATAGTGGGATCATTACACCCTCGCCACTCTCTTTGATTTGAAATAATCCGTATGGTGTAGCTTGATGGAGTTTGCGAAATGAATTAATGTTTTTGTTGTATGATGTGAACATAAATAATGTTTGTACAATGCAGTTTATACTCTTTGCCAATTGATGTCGTACTAAATATACTTGTTGTACCATGTGTCTTGCAGTCTCAAGCAAATGGGGTCATGCAATCTTTTGATTATGGTGTACAATGTGGCTAGACAATGGCTTCATATATTGTTGTATAAAATAGATTGGTAGTTGTGGGATACATACTGAAGAGAAAGGCAAATGCATGACATAATTATTTTCTTGCCATGCAATTGAGTTCTTTTCTCGACATAGAAGATGGTCAGACCTTTTAATATGATCAAACTTTATAGTCAGGATTTTAAGTGTACTCGGAGGCGTACTGTTAGTAATTTTGGGCTTTTGCAAAGTCAGATACCTTCGTTGCAACTATCATCTTTTGCCAACTATGGATTGCATCCCACACAGTATCCAACTTTCCAAAATCATTTTTCATTGATTTCTGTTCATTGAGAGTCGTAGCTTCCAAAAAATTACAAGTCGACGAAAATACCTCATAGTCCTCCATTTGCCAGTGAAATAGGACACAGAGAATTTGTTTCATCATCCAAACATGACTGTAACTCCAAAATTCCTTTGTTGTTTGGTTCCATCGGACCTCGACTCTCTGTCCATTCTTGTTTTGATTTTGAATCTACCCAGTCCAAGGAGGTCACTTCCTCATTGGCTCCTTGGTTTTCTAATTCAATTATATACTTTGGACCCTTATTCTAAATGGAGATTGTATTCTTTTTCCAATTGTTATCGGCTTTGGCTACCACTAGCCAACCCCGAACTAACAATGCATCATATGCTTTTTTCCTTAATGAAATGACTAGAAAGTTCAACAAAAATGTTTGATTTCCAATAATTACCTTTTGTCCCATTAAAACTCCAAGTACCTTAATATCTAGTTGTTCTGCACACACCAGTTGAAAATTTGGTGGCCAAATGGTTGGCTTGTTGAGACTTCTCCATGTGTCTTTTTGGAAGTACATTCGTGCCCGACCTACCATCAACAATTGTATTGGTGAGATTCCTTTCAAGGATCTCCATATTCACTATTGCTAGTTTCTTTGTCGTGTTAACCGTCAATAACATTGGATCAATCACTTGATCACCCGATAGTGGAGGTTCAGTTATTGGTTCTTCATTCTCATCAGATTCCAATTGGGTCGTAGCATGCACCGTCTCATTCTCCCCCAATAGAATAGCGTATCGAAGATTAAGAATACTTTGTAATAAATCCACTACTTTAATTGGTACAATAGCTTGAAGTGCTTGTCATGCAATATTTTTCTTGGATTGTAATTGGTTTGTTACTGTATTTGCATTTGCATTTGAGTGGTGTCATTCATTGTGCATAGCATTCTCCACTTCCGCCCTTGTTTCACGAAGTCTTTCTTTTTCTGTATGTGGGTTTGGATACACAATCTTCTTTGCTTGGGTATGAGTAATGGACAATATTTCATTATGTCTTACATCAATCATATTGACACTAGCCTTTTGCTTCGGACATCCGATGTCTTCGTGGTTTCCAGGTCCACACCATTTGCACAGTAATTGTGTTTTGTCTTGCTTGTTCTGGTAGTCTCTCGGAAAGTGTCCCCATTCGCTACATTGTTGGCATTGTATGATAGGGTGCCCTTTGAGGTCATATTGTTTTTGGCTTCGTTTTCTTTTTGATTTCGATAACCGCTTGGAGATGTATTATGTGGTATCGATGGAGTGGACTCCTCTCCTTGGCTTCAAATTGTATGGACACTCCTTTATTGAATGGCCCATAACTTGACAAATCTCACAAAACATCCTTTTCGGACAATTACCTTTTGTGTACCCCTTAATTTTGCACTCAGTACTGTTGTGACCTTTTCACACATCACCCCATTCAGAATGGGGACCCCCTAATTTTTGCTTTGTTTGGGTCTTTTGGCTTGATTTTGGTTGGTTTCCCTGTTGTCTCTCTCTTGTTTTATTTGTCTTTCCGGGGATGTGCCCATCTTTTGAGCTTAAGTTGAAATTTTGGCAAAGTCTGAGAAATTAGGGTTTGCACACTTCATGTCAGTTTGAGGTTAAATTGAGTGAGTGAATTGGAATTTAAGCTTGACATTGCTTTCAGTAAGCTTCCAGCAGGGTCCCATCAAATTTTGAGCTGAAACGGACAACTTGCTATTTTTAGCAGTCCAAGCTTTAGGAGCAAATTTTAGGGTTTGCATGTTGGAGTTTTCAATGCATTGTCTGGAGAATCTTTCTGGGCTTTTCAAGACCTTCGCGGTGATATAACATGCAAGTTGAGATATTGATTTTTGACAACTCAGGCTATTTTTAGGGTTTGCATGTGAAGTTTTTCGATGCATGTCTAGAGAATATTTTTGGGTTTTTCAAGACCGTCGCGGTGATATAACATGCAAAACAAGATGATGACTTTCAATGATTCAGGCTTCAGAGGCTATTTTTAAGGTTTGCATGCAAGATTTCTTAGCGCATGTCAGCATATTCTTTATGGGTTTTCCTAGAGCTATGCAACGAGGTAACATGCAAGTCAAGTTGATAACTTGCTATTTTTAGCCAGAGCATTCATGCAGACCAATTTTCTGGGTTTTTCTGGGTTTTTTGAGATCTCTTGGGTAGTGTGACATACAACCTTATCTGGTAGCTAATTGGTCACTTTTCCAAGCGCTTACTACTTTTAGCAGGTTCACTCCGACAGTTACCCAACACTTCAGCATCACGAACAGAGTGACATGCAACAAAAACGGGGTCAAACGGAGATCATTTGATCGACATGTAAGTCGGATTAGGGTTTCCAGCTTTGGGACCCAAAATGAAGGGTCAAACGCCTAGATCTTCGAAAACTGATGTATCCCACTGCGATCGGTATCTTTCAAGGAATCCATTGGTAAAATTTGAAGGCAATCTGAGCACTTACTATAAATAGTAAGTCACTTCTGAAACGGGCTATAAATAGCAGGTCAACATAGGGCGCCAGTGTGAACAGGTCAGTCAAGTAACAAGGATCCAATGGTGCGAATCTCAAGTCAATCCAAGTTGCAGAAGTCTAAAAATCAAGAACTTACTAAAAATAGTAAATTGAAGCTGGGCAGGAGGCATAAAAAATTGTCTAAGTTTGAAACTGGTAGAGCATACCTTGAAACGTGCCCTATCTTGACAAGGCTGGAGAAAATTTATCTAGGGCGTTGGAAATTCCTGCAGGCCCCTTGAAATGCGCCCTTGTTGAGATAGAGCATGGAAAATTTCTAAGTATGAGAAATTCCTGTTGACCCCCCTAAATGCGCCAATGCTAGAGGCTGGCTGGGAAAAGGTTTTCAAGTGTTGAAAAGTTCGTGCAGGTACCCCCAAATGCGCCCATGCTCAATGAGGGAGGTTGAAAAAGTTTCTAAGGCAATCAAAATTCCTCCCCACCTAGCTAAATGCGCCCAAGTTGATGGGCTAGCAGGGAAAATTTATCTAAGGCGTTGGAATTTCCTCCTCACACCCCCTAATATGCGGCCAAAGTTGCTAGAGGTGATGGCTTAAGAAAAAGTTGCTAAGTGAGAAAATTCCTTCACCACCTGTGAAATGTGCCCAAACTTCAAGGTGAGAGGGTTGGAAACTTTGCTAAGTGTTGAAATGGAAGTACCCTCTCCTAAATGCGCCCATCAAGGAGTGGGGAGGAGTAAAGCTTTCTATGTGCTAGCAAAGTGGAGGCTTGACCTAGCAAATGCGCCATGAGGTGCTGGAGGCATCAAAAAATTTCTAAGTAATGGAAAATGGAAGTAGACCCTAGGGAATGCGCCCTTGTTTAGAAGGTGACTTAAAAAATTTACTAAGGCATGAAGAATTTCCTTCACACACCCTCAAATGCGCCCAAGACATAAGGGAGGCATGAGAAATTTTCCAAGTATTGGTAAATGGTAGGAGGCCCATCAAAATGTGCCCACCTTGTGAAGGATGCTTGAAAATCATCTAAGGCATCGTGATTGGAAGTAAGACCTCCCAAATGCGCCCTAAAAGAGGAAGGAGCTAGAAATTTTCGAAGTCACAAGAAAATGGAAGTTGACCCCCTAGAATGCGCCCTTGATAGGTTGATGACATAAAGAATTTTCTAAGTGTTGAGAATTGGCATGAGAGAAGGCCAAATGCGCCCTAAGAGGAGTGAGTCATGAGAGATTTTCTAAGTCATAAAATGGCCTCAGACCCTATGATATGCGCCCAAGTTAGATAAAATTTCCTAAGGCAAAGCAAGAGAAGAAATGTGCCTAGACAAAAAGGAGTAAAGAATAAACTTTGGTTAGAAATATTTTTCTAAGGTATAAAATTTAAAAATTAAATGTCCCCCTTCGTAGTGATACACATGAATTTCGCATTTTTTGAGGGGAATTTTCTTTTGGGTACTGGATATCTTTGACAAGGAGATGATTTTGAAACTTTTCACGCCTCGCCTGAGACTTTAAGATGGAGATTTTACTCGGGCGCCTGGTTGATGAAATTTTCTAGAGGAAATAAATTGTTTCTAAGGTAGATGGGTTGGAGATTTGGCTAAGGAAAAAAGGGGATATCATGTTGGTTGGAAAATTTTCTAAGGCAGAGAGAAATCAAACAACACCCTTCAAGGTGCGCCCTCAAGATGGATGAAAATTCTAAGAAAGACTTGTCTGAGTTAAACATGCCCATCATAGAGAAGGAATTTGAAAAATTGGCTAAGTCAGAGGAAATGAAGATACAAAGGTCTAAAATGTGCCCAAGCTTACATGAGGCATTATGAGCCAGAATCAACGTGGGTGAGAGAGTTTTCTAAGGGAAGAGATATGGAGTTTAGGACATGATGTGTGCTCTAAGCAAGTTGAGGTGAAGATAAGTTAACATGTGATATTTACTGAGGATGGGAGAATAAAACAACACCCTCTAAATACGCCCTCAAGACGGATGAAAGTTTCTAAGGCATAAAAAATGAGCATCGAGGAGGATACATGGTCAAAGTACGCCTATGGTAAAAGAGTTTGAAGAAAGCAAAGTTTGCTAGAGAAAAGTGATGAACTCTATCAAATCCAGAGATCAATCGGACATTGGAGATCAAAACATGGATATCAGGTGAGTAAAGTGGATTTATATTATAAAATGTTTTGATGCTCTTCTTCTGTTTGCAGGATGAACGTCGGGACCAAGGTGGGAGGACTTGAAGTGATGGAGCGAATACTTCAGGACAATATTGCAACTGTAGGATGAAATAAAGTTACGTGTTTCAAGCCCCTCCATGATGTCTCACTTGCGTCCAAACCATGAAGGGAGATGTTATCAGAAATGGCTAAGTGTTGGAATTTCTCCTCAAAGACCCAATATGCACCCAACGCAGTTAGGCGAATGGCAAGTGGGAATGATTGAATCCAAGACAAGAAAATCTTTCAAATTCAGAATGAAGGAAAAGATGAAGGCCCAGGCGTTGGAGACTGACATCATGACAGATTGAAAAACAAAATAAAGGAATTCTTTTAAGTCTGAAGTCCTCCGGCAATGACCCAAAAGATGTTCTCCAACATACTCCGCATAACCAAAGGTACCACAACAACAAGGAGGAAGATCATCGTCAAACAGCTGAACATACCTGACATATCAGTCCAAGAAACATAAGCCATGATGATCAGACTCATCCAGTTTGTAGTGAAGAAGAGGAACAAGAACAATGCGACCGCTTCTATGGACAAGAATCTTCTAAAAGGGTGGTGGACATTAATTGCTCATTTATTACTCCACTCTTCTTGGTGGCAGTTTTTAAGGTTAGGGCTTATGTGGCTTGATCTGGGCCATCCATCTGATTGTAATCTGAGCCGTCCATTGGACTTGGCTAGCTATAAAATGGGCATCCCCCCCTCATTTGTACCTCATTAGATTAGCTCAGAGATAGGAAGATAGAGAGACAGCTTAGAGATAGCTTAGTATAGATTGATAGTGTAGTTTGAAGAAGAAGGAAAGTTTTTCCTTTGAAAGCTTTGTAAGAAATTGTTGTGAACACTCTCATAATTAAAAGGGTTTTCATTGACGGTGATCTCGTCTTTTGTTGTGAGTAGCTAGCAAGGTTTCTTCGTCGTTCTGATTCGAGTAGTAGCTTCAAGTAGAGTAAATTTCATTTCATGCAAGTAGATAGTAATAATGGAATGTGGTGTTTGATCTAAGCAAGCTTCGCTTATCCATACCACTAGCGGGCTCACTGATGGTGTGTTTGCCTCGTGTGGTCAATTGGAAACATTGTGGACCTAACTTCAATCACAATTTGAATGATAGTATGCGTCGTTGTGATGGTATCTTCATGTCAAGTGGTGGTTTGAATTTCTTTAGTCACCTCCCTTGAAGATTGCACCGACTCCGTGGAAGCTGTTCGACATGAGGCAAAGCGAAGTCCAGTTGAAGTTTTCTGAAGTTGAGTTCCATATCCTGCACTTAGGATAGAATTTAGACTTTCTAAACCTTGCACCCATTTTAATTTAGTACTTTTTGGTTAGTTTAGGAAACAAGAGCTTTATAGACAAACCTTTCGAGAATTCAAATTCCTTTCTCCGCTGTTGAACAGTTTTGTAAGTCCCCTCGTGATACCAACAAATCACATCGAGCCAACTGAGACTATCCATTGCATGAAGGAACCTTGGAGTTGAATGCATGATCTTTCTAGCAATCTTAGCATGCAGGAGATTTTGTTCAAGAGAGGATAGAGTCATCGTTGGTAACTTTATTCTGTGTTGGTACAGTCAGGAAAAACACATCAACAAGTACACCATAGTTCTCTAGTTTCTTTGTTGGTTTCTTTCTCCACCTCCAATTCTTTCATCATTCGAAGCAGGTCCTTTGAAGTGCTTGTATTGTTCTTGATTCATTGTCGCTATTGTCATCCAAACTTCCATCTTCCTCTATTTTTCTTTTACTATGTGAGGATGTTTTATCTTCACTTTCTTTGTCCTTTGTTTGCTTGTAGGCTTTGGCGTATGATGACCAAGGCACTACTTTCATTTTCTTCCTCAATGAAGGAATCCATCCTTCGATGAACCATCTTTTCTTTAGTCCATCGGTTGGTTGGATTTATAATTTCACTAGTAACTCCTTCAACCTACGATCATAGGCTCGTATGTTTTCATGTTTTCCTTGCTCCGTGTTGTTTATCTTTGCTACGATTTATTTGTCTCTTAGAAGTTTGAATTCCTCATGGAATGCTCTTTTTAATGCATCCCATGTGGCTTTGTGCACTACATCTAATTTTGTATACCAATAGATCGCTAAATCTCTGAGAGTCGTGGGAAATTCTCTTAGCCAATATTCTCTATCATCTTGAACATTTGATACCTAGATTGTCTCACATGTCTTGCAATGTCTCACAGGATCCTTCGACCCATTCCCGTTGAACTTTGGAAGTTTTTGCTGCTCCACATTCGGACTTGTTGGAGGAGTCACCATCTTACCTCTATGATGCACCTTCTTTGAGAATAACTTGATTGGAGAGTTTTGATTCGTACGTTCTGGTGCGTTCCCTACACTCTCGGACATGCCACAATCCTCTACTCGTCCGTCTTTAGCGTTCTCACCCTCAGGCTACCTTCGGGGTCCTTTCGGTGCTCCCTTTGCCCTGGTGTTTTTAGCTTCAATATTCCAATGTCTAGTTCTTCCGTCATTGTCTAGTGCTCAATATGGCGCATGGTCTTTGTTAGACCATCGATAGGTTCTCCCTCCTCTTTCCCTTTGGCCGACTTTGATGGTATGAACGGTTTTTTGGTAGTTGGGTTGGTAGGTTCTCCCTCACCTTCCCTTTCGCTCGATGGTGATGGTCCGGACGATTCGTCGATGGTGAGATTGGTGGGTTCTCCTTAGCTTTGTTCTTCATTCGGCAGTGATGGCTCAGATGGTTCACCGATGGCGAATTCAGTGGGTTCTCTTGCTTTCCCCTTGGTTCGATAGTGATGGTATGAATGAGTCTCTGATTTGGTCGGCAAGGTTGGCGAGATTTGTGTTCGCTTCATCGGGGTGTGGTAGGTGTCATGCTGTTTCTTCCTACTTTCCCTTCGTGTGTTCTCTTGTCTTGATGATTGTCTTTCTCTCCCAATCACGACTTCTACTTACACTTCTGCTTTTGCTCTCGGGTGGACTTGGGCTTAACCTTAGAAAGCCTTCGCCTTCTTCACCTTCACACCTAGTTGTCTCCTTCCTTCTCTCTGTTCGATGATCCTTAATGTTCTCCTGATCTCTTGATCTTGACCGTATTGTGGTCTTTTCCCACCTTTATTGGGATCTAAGGGCATAAATCTCTCAAATATGACTCAATTTCTTTTAGGCAATGATGCCAAATGTTTGCTTCTCTATCTGATTAATTAAATACATGAATTAATAATGGAGATGACAATGCATACTAGGTACATGCGTAAAATATATGTTTATTTGCTCATGAAATTATTACAGAAAAAGACCAGAGATGGTTAGTGAAGGATTAGAGTCAATTTGACTAGATCATACTACTCTCCTTGACAATACACAATGCATTTAAAGGATTCAACGGTTCCCAAGAGAAACACAACCGTTAACCAACTGATGCTTATAACTACCTGAAGCTGACAACAACTAATACAAACGATTAATATATAGTCGGATAACCAATATTACGAAGCATAATAGTAGACATTGTACACCGACTACACCTATCTCCCATATTAGTACTATTCCTAGTATGTTGGTAACTATGTGATATACTAATTCATTGAGTATATTTAATGTAATCCAAATTTGGGTCATAATTTGTGTTGGAGATTTAAAAATTGTGTGTATATGTATGCAATGGTATTCATGATAGAGTCAAAATTAATAGATTCTTTCATCATTCTTCTTCACTTCTAGTTTGTGGAGCAAATCAACACAACTATTGTGCAAATCATGAAAGATGTAAACACTTTGAAAGATGTAAACTCTTTCTCAAAGAATCATGTTAATGACATCTGAACTAGGAGTATAATGACAGCCACATCCAGCAATGGGTCATTGTAATGATTTTTCTCAGTCGTGCACAAGCACCCTCTTCTGACCACTGATATTGTTTACCATGCAGTACAACATATGAGTTATAAAGTTGTGTCTATCAAACTTGAAGTGTTTATTATTGTAGAAGACTAATGGAAAGTTGTTCGCTTTTTGGTTAGAGAATGTCAATAAGTTATGATATGTCTATGTTGGGACTTTGGTACTACTAGAGAAGCATGGTTTCATGATTGTTGTTTGAATTTGGAACAGGGACAGCAGACATAACATTCTGTAAAAACTTCATAACAAAGAAGAAATCCACTTTTTTTTGCCAATACATGTAATTTTTTAACTATGTATCTAGTGATTTGTTTTATAATTCTAATAGCTTGACAGACCAAGTGTTCTGAAATGAAGCTGGAATTAAACTAATGAAGACATTGTGACTGATTTATCTTTCAATAAATTGAAGCACATATCTTCTCAATCACGGTTGTTTTTGTTTAGTTATTGCTGAAGTTGAAACAGAAAGAAAGAAGTTGAAACTCATCAAATTAGATAAATAGGACTTGAAATTACAGCTAGTTGCAATAGCAAGGAGTCTTAAAGAATTTCAACAATCACTCATTAACTAATGGCTGACTTCAATTTTAATTCATTCTATCTGTGAGGCCAAAACATTTGTATATGGAAATTTCTTTTAATCATTCTTCTGTAATTCATACTAATAATTTGTGCCAGGAGTCGGTAAATGTAGATTTCTTTATTTTTATGCTTATAGAATAATTGAAAAGGCTTTTTTTCTTTTTTTTCAAAATAAAATGTCAATTACAAAATTCTAACAAGCAAATAGTGTTTATTGGAAGAAGTTTCCTTTCAAAATAATAAACAGAAGTATCATAAAGTTTCAATTCTTTGAGAACAAATTCTGATTGTGCTGACTAGTTTCCTCTTCATTAAACAGGTAGCTGAACTGCTTGATTGGAAGCAGCAGCATGAACTAAGCTCTGGCAAAGGCATGCTTGATCTGGTATGTAAAGATTCTTAGTATGATTTATTCAATTTTTCTATTTCATTTCAGCACCTGACATTTATGTTTAATGGCATCTTTTAAATTTATATACAAGCGGTGTTTCCACAGTGCGTCAAATTGTGCGACATGAATTTTCGGATTCATCTGCATAGTTTTGAGACAATCTACATACCTTTATTTGCTGTGTGGTGATTCCCAAGAATTCAACTCTCATGAGTATTAACAGTCCACTTGGCACCCATTGCATCTTGGTGATGCTCACAAGGCCAAGGCACTCATATTTTTTTAGCAGTCAGCCATCCCAGTACTACCATGGCTCAAGCACAATAGAGTTTGTCCCTTGTCATGACCCCCAACTGTGACACTAAAATATAGAAAACCAGGAAATGCAAATAAATAGAAAAGACATAAATATGGACAGTTTCATTTATAATTAGGATTTATCAAAATAATATTATAATTATGAATATAAATATAGGTAACTGCCATAGATATTATAATATAAATGTCATAAATAAGTAATAACCAATATAAAATAAACAAGCCAATTCATAGACCAAACATAAAATATAAAATAAACAAATATAAAAAATAAAATAAATAACAAATATAAATATAAATATTTATTATAATTATAATCATTATAATATATATAATACTATGAATGTTAAAATATACATATAACTAATATAAACATAATAAACACATTAACATATAATATATTAAATAGATAAACTTACAATAATATGTAAGGGAATAAAAAAACAGTAAAAAGAGGGATTAAGACAGAAATAAAATCTCACTAAAGCAGCGGTTGATAGTAATCAGCATAAAGACTCCCTTTAAGGCTGCTATTCCCTAAAAGGTGGCGATTCTCATAAGAAGCAATTTAAAAAAAAAGAATTACGACTCCTTAATGAAAAGATCAGCAATGAGTTGTTGAGGTGTGGCTGTTAAAAAGTCATGCTTGTTGGTGAAAGAATGTCTCTTTTGGAGATACGGAGATATAAAAAGTAAGAAAAGGAAACAAATTAGGGGACGACAGCAGATTAGGAAATTAAGAAGCCGATATAAAAAGATATATACAGATATAGTCATGCTTGTTGGTGAAAGAATGTCTCTTTTGGAGATACGGAGATATAAAAAGTAAGAAAAGGAAACAAATTAGGGGAGGACAGCAGATTAGGAAATTAAGAAGCCGATATAAAAAGATATATACAGATATACATGTAACATGTGTAAGAATGTATATATAAATATATAAATAAATTCACATAGATAATAAGAGAAAAAGGAGAAGAAGGCTTTATATATGAACATTGGCAAAAAGGAGTGGAGGAAACGGTTTATGCAGATCGAAGTGGTAAGTATTAGGTGAGTATTTTCATAACTCTAAATCAGCAGTGATAAATACCTTTATATATTTAGAAAATAATAAACGTTAAATATATTATGAATGTAGGTATTAATGATTGACAAATATATTGGAATTGATAATTGATAAAATAAATACTAATGTAGATATTAATAGTTGGTAATTGATAAATATATTAATATTTGATATTGATAAAGATATTAATGTAGATATTAATATTTGATAAGTGATCAATATATTTAAATATATTATGATTAATAGATATAATATTGATGATTGATAAATACAATTTTTACATAATAATGTTTATCTAGTCGATGTCATTTATTAATGTCAGTTTGGAATAATAACATTTTGCATGTACTATACATATTATATACATATTATATACATATATATATGCTTTATGATTACCCAATAATGATGCTTGCAGTAATTATTGAGCCTTATAAGAATAATGATTCTTCAATATAAACATGAATAGATTGTATCTATATATTTATGTATGTCCATATCCTATGATCAATCAAATATAAGATGGAAGGAGGCAAGTTAGGAGGATGCTGTTTATAGGCCTCCCATGCTAAGTACACCAATCCAAGGGTGGAATAGTCTTGGTTGGACGTTCCTGCCGCTTTGGGGCCAAGAGGTGGGTAGTCTTGGTCGGACACTCGTGCTCTTGGGATTAGATGGTGTTTACAAACATCCCATGCTAAGTACGCCACTTTGAGGGTGGAATAGTCTTGGTCGGATGTTCTTGCTACTTGGGGCCAAGAGGTGGGTAGTCTTGGTTGGACGCTTGTGCTCTTGGGCTTAGATGGGTTGAGTAGTTTACAAGAAACCCTCTCAGGGCTTTCCTATCAAGCCAAACTATGATTGATTGTTAGGACGGATTCAAGGAGTTTCTATCATAAAGGGGATGGACAAGACAACATGGATAGGAAAAGCAGATACAAGTGTATCCACTAGGCATGCCACTCCGGGGGTGGAATAGTCTTGGTCGGACGTTCTTGCCGCTTGGGGCCAAGAGGTGGGTAGTCTTGGTCGGACGCTCGTGCTCTTGGGCTTAGATGGATAGCTTTGGGCGAACTTATCCTGCTTTTCATCCAGTCCCTGTTATGAATAAAATTTCCGCTATGCATTATGGATATTGGTAGTCTAGATAGTCTTGGAGTAGTTATGTATCTTAAATTGATAAGACACTTATTATGTTTTGATCACATGAGTTATATTTTCAATATTATCTAACATGTTTGTAGGGCCTAAAAACAAGATTTTTCTTGTTTAAAGAATTAAGTGGTAAGTTACAGCCCTAACTACATTAAGCTTGTGATTCTAGGGAAAGATTTAGGATAGTCCCAAAAAGGTACATTACATCCCTGAATCAAGCTCACTTAGCTTGCTACCCAATTTGCACAAGCTTTAGCAAGTGCTGTGAGTGTGTCTTTTAAACAATTCATTATGGATCTCCCTAGTCTTTCTTTTAAATGCAAGTGGTTTTTCCACAATTGGTGTAACAAACTATTGTTCGTAGAAAGCAAAACTATCAAATTAACGCAATTTAAAGAAAATGAAAATAACAATATGAATAAGACATATTCAAATCAATTAATTAAATACACATCATTAATCAAGCATCATTACAACTTAACAAAAAATAAACTCATTTCGTATTTGAATTCAAATCTAATTTATTGTCATGTTCATAGATTTATTTGTCAATCAAGGATACACTTTTAATCATATAAAGTTCACATTCTTTTCAGTAGACATAGGAATACAAAGAATTTTCTTCATGAGCAAGTCTTCATCGATCTTCAGTTGTAGAAGGGAGAGCATCATCAAAGTGCTTTACCTCCAACCACAAACCAATGGTCCCTTGCACATCTTCCAACTAGAAGTGGCCCTACCCTTCACAAGGGCAGCAAATAAAGGAGTTTGTAACCATATCATGCCATTTGAGAACTAGTGTAGTGAATTCAATTTGTCACACCCAATTTGCCATACTAAGTATGACAACTCTGATTGAGATGCAACCTACAAAACATGTGAATTGACAATGCAAGTAACGTTTACATTACTTTGGGGAAAGTTTTGAAATATATAATGACATTCCTATATGGTATGTGCGTCATTGTTCACACACCTCTTTTTCAAACTTGTGATTAGAAGACCTTGGTGTTTTCACAAGGATACACTATTACAATAGAAAAATAGGTAGATTGGAAACACTTCCACTAGTCTAAGGAATATTCCAAAACAGATTGCATATTTCCCGTATACTAGGATAAAAACATTCTTGTATATCTTTCCAGCTCATAGGAATTTGTTTCATTTTGGTTAGCAAGAACTAGTAATATAAAACACTCTCTCCTTTGCATAAATCTATGGGGATATTTACGAATATACACACACACACATACATACACCCATATCTATTGTAATTCATTTTTACTCAAGTATCCCTTTTAACCCTTTAACCCAAAATATCTCATACCATTCAAACATTAAAACTTTGAGTTTACCTTTATGTCCATACAACTTTAGTAATGTACTAAAATTTAACAAAACTCTTACAATTTCTTATGTTTATTTTTTACTTTGTAGAGTATATTCCACTAGTCTTAAATTCGTTCTATTGTCTAATCCAAACTTTCTTTTGTTTGCATGTAATAATCAATGTTTGCAACTTTTGTTACACATGCAATGTAAGTATGTCTATGTGTATATGTAATGCATTACATGTTGATGTGTTTTTCATGACGCCCTGTGAGAATAAAGTGTAGCGGCTACCCTATTCTCTCTTGATCAAAGTATCCAATACTGCTAAGATTGCAAGAGAGTTTGTGCGTTCAACTCCAAGGTTCCTTCAATGCGAATAGTCTCAGTTGGCTCGATGTGATTTGCTGGTATTTCAAGGGGACTTACGGAATTGTTCAACAGCAGAGGAAGGGGTTTTCACAATTCGACAGATTTATCAATGAAGCACGGTTTCCTATTCTAACCAGAAAGTCTTGAATTAAATGGTGTAAGGTTTGGAGAGTCTAAATCTATTCTAAGTGTGAGATATGGAGCTCAACTTCAACAAACTTCAACGGACTTGCTTTGCCTCGCATCGGACAGCTTCCACGGAGTCGGTGCAATCTTTAGGGGAGATGACTAAATATGTTCAAACCACCACTTGACATGAAGATACCATCACAACGACGCATACCATCATTCAAACTATGATTGAAGTTAGGCCCACAATGTTTCCAGTTGACCACACAAGGCGAACACACCATCAGTGAGCCCGCTAGTGGTATGGATAAGCGAAGCTTGCTTAGATCAAACACCACATTCCACAGCTAACATCTACTTGCATAAAAATGAAATTATGCTACTATGCTACTTGAAGTAGAAGGGATGAAGAAACCTCGCTAGCTATCCATAACAAAGACAAATTTCACCATCAATGAAAAGATCTTTTATTATGAAAGTTTTACACAACAATCTCTTGCAAAAGTTTTCAAAGGAAAACTTTCCTTCTTCAACTACACTATCAATCTATGCTAAGCTGCTTCTAAGCTATTACCTGGCTTTCTCTCTATTCTAATCTCTCTTGTCTAACTTCTACTTCTAATGAGATACAAATGAGGGGGACTCCCCCTTTTATAGTTGGCCAAGTCCAACGGACGGCTCAGATTACAATCGGCTGGATGGCCTAGATTGTGCCACCTCAGCCCTAAACAAGATTCACCCTAAAAACCGCCACAAAGAAGAGTGGGGTAATAAATGAGCCATTAATGGCCACCATCCTTCTAGAAGATTCCAGCCTTGAAACGTGTTCACACTGCTCTTGATCTTCTTCTTGACATTGTTCTTCAACTTTTCTCGAGCTTCCATTCTTTTCTCCATCTTGAGTTTTGAAAACATTTCTTCTTTGTCACTAAGTCTCAACACTTAGCCATTTTCTTGCAACTTTTCTTCCTTGAGGTTGAAATGTCATCTTGGATTATTTTCTTCATCACTTAAGTCATCACGCTTGGTCGGCGTTCCTCGCAAAACAAGCAAGGAAAGAGCATTAGAACACTTCATAATATAAATTCACTTTACTTACCTGATTTTCACGCTTTAACTTCCAAGGGTTCATCGTCTTCACTAGCCAACTTTGCGTTCAAATTCTTCATGCCTTAGCCAAATTTCCAACCCATCTTGCATTCTGCTTGGGCATACTTCACTCTGATATGTCATCAGGAATTTGATCAAAACTTACCTAGACGCTCAATTTCAAATTCATCCGCCAAGGTATTTTTAACACATTTTATTCCTTGGCTTAGAAATTTTTTTTATTTCCCTTAGGAAAACTCATTATTTCAAGTGTCGATCAAATTCTCCATCTTAAACGCCTTGGCGAAGAGCATAGGACCTTGAAATCCACTCCTTGTCAAAGATCTTCAATACCTAGAAGAAAATTTTCTTCAGAACGTGTAGAATTCATGGGTATACAACGAACGGGTTCATTTAATTTTTGTTGAATTTTGAACCTTAGAAAAATAATTCCTCATGAAAATTAATCCATTTCTTCAACTCCAAGCGCATTTCCTTGCTCCGACTTGAAAACTTTTTATTGACCCTGTGCAGCTGGCATCATCTGACTTCATCTCTGGCAACTTCATCCAAATTTCATACTTCCAAGTCCAGGCGTGATTTTCCTCTAGGGAGGTGGAAATTTGATAATACTTGGAAAAAATATTTAGATTGCCTTAGAAAAAATTTATTTGATCTTCAAATCATCTTCCTGTGGTGAGAAAATTTTTATTGTTTCGACTCACTTAGAAAAATTTTCTTCTTGAATGCCTTGGGCGCATTTCAATGGGTGGGCTTCGAGTTTCGATTTTCCAATACTTAGAACATCTTGCAACCCCTTCCACAAGTCAAGGCGCATATGACTGGTTGAGCCTCAAATTTTCAATACTTAGAATAATTTACCCTCCAGTCAAGGCTAGGGCGCATTTTGGACTTCAAGCCTCCAATTTACATGCCTTAGGCATTTTTTTTTAAAACCCACCACTACAAGCATGGGCGCATTTCAAGTGTAGAGGAGCAAATTTTGACACTTAGAATATTTCATCAACCTCTTCTTACTTCAAGGGCGCATCTAGAGGTAGCCACCTCAAGTTTGTGATACTTAGAAAATTTCCAAGTCTCCCCATCCTTCTTGGGCGCATTTGCATGTGTGAACATCAACTTTAAGTGCCTTAGAGAACTTTCATCTTAACTCCATTGGGTGGGCGCATATGAGAGGTCAATCTTTCATTTTGCAACACTTAGAGAAACTTTGTTGGAGTCACCTCAGAGCCAGGGCGCATTTGACCCTCTCTACTTCAAATTTTTATACTTAGAAAGTTTTCCAAGCTTCTCATCTTCCATTCTCCCTCAAGGGCACATTTAGAAGTGTGAGCCTCCAATTTTGGATACTTAGAAAATTTCTTGGAACCTCTTCAAGCTTGGGCGCATTTAGCCCCTCGAGCTTCAAGTTTCTTGCCTTAGTACAATTCTCATCTATCTTTAGCTGTTAAGGCGAATTTTGATGCTAGACTTGAAAAATTATCAAACCTGGTGGATTTCATGCCTTTGCCAAATTTAGAATGATTTTCTCCTGCTAACCCTAGCTTGCCCTGACTTTCTATTTTTAGAAAGTTCCTCAGATTTCGTGCTCTGAACTGCTTCCTGACTCTGAAAAGCCTGATTTTGCTTTGCTTCAACTTTCGAGATATGATTGAGTTGTCGGGGCCTGATGCCAGCTTGTACCTGCTATTTATAGTAATTTACTAAAAAATAGCAATTGCTCAGAATGTCTTCAAATTTCATGTGCTGAATGCCTGAGATGTGGGGATCGTGGCTAGATGCCATTTTTGCATGATTGTCTTGTCCTGCCCTTGAATTTAGGAAACCCTAATTCCTTTGTACCAACCTGCTAAAAATAGTAAGTGTTTGATTTTTCATCATCTGCAACTTCATTTGTCTTGAAATTCGCGCCATGGGGTCCTTATCACCTGCTTGACCTGCTTACACTGAGACTTGAGGTCTACCTGCCATTTACAACTGCTTCTGAAGTGGCTTACTATTTATAGCAGCTGCTTGATTTTGAGACTTTCTTAGCTCCGTTCATGTTGAAATTTGGATGCCATGCTCAACGTTGGTAAACTTGCCTATTCAGACTGAGACTTCATGCTGACTTTCTATTTATAGCTGGTCTCAGGGACGCCTTACTAAAAATAGTAAGTGCTCCGTTTTCCTTCAAATTTTGCAAGTAGACTCCCTGAAGGATATTGATCATGGTGGGATACTTCAGTTTTGGAAATTTCGACATCCGACCTCCTTGTTTTGAGTCCCAAAGCCCAAAACCCTAATTTTTCTGCATGTGCCTCAAATGAGCTCTGTTTGACCTCGTTTCTGTTACATGTTACCGTGTTCGCAATTTTGGAGTGTCGAGCAACTGTCGGAGCGTACTTGCTAAAAATAGAAAGTGGCTGAAAAAGTGACCAACTGGTTGTCAGATGATTTTGCATGTCACACTGCTTTCGAGATCTTGAAAAACCGGAAAAACCGGAAAAAAATCATCAACATGCGAACTAGCGGCTAAAAATAGAAGTTTCAGAAAAGTGGTCAATTGCACTTGCATGTTACAGATTTATAAGCTCTTGGAAAATCAGAAAGAATATGCCAACATCGTTGAAAACTTTGCATGCAAACCCTAATTCTGACCTAGAAAGAAATTTGAATCGAAAAGTTAATTTCCATTTTTTGCATGTCATATCATTGCGAAGGTATCGAAAAACCACAAAGAATATCCAAACATGCATTGAAAATTCAATATGTAAACCACGGAAATTGCCTCACGAAGGCAGATTGCTAAAAATAGCAAGTCACCTTTGTTTTGCTCAAATTTTGCCGAGTGATGAGTTCAAAGTGCTCAGAATGTAGTGTCATTGTCAGAACGTGAAAATCTTGAGAAAACAAACTCCAAATTGACACTTACTAAAAATAGAAAGGTTGCAAAATTCAGTGAAAATTTAGAGGGAGCCCACTTAAAGCATTTTGACAGCAGTGCTAAGCTCAGAGATAGACCAACCAACTCAATTTGACCTCAAAGCAGTCTGAAGATTGTAAACCTTAATTCATTGAAAAACCCTCCAGACTTAACCAAAATTCAAATCCAGGTCAAATGTTAAGTACACTATCAGGTAGGAAGAACAGACTAGAGAGACAGACCAAAAGCAAAGCCAAAAGACCCAAATGGAGCAAAAAAAAGGGGGTCCCCATTTTGAATGGGGCGAGGTGTGAAAAGGTCACAAGCAGGTACACACATATACACCTACACATGCTTGAAATTTTTACGTCTACTTTTATAGAGTGATGGTCAATGTCATATATGCCCTTAGTCCACTAATTAATTATAGTAGAAATCCCATTTATTGACAAAGTAGGTTATTATAAGAATAGTAAAACATAGTACATATATTTTCAGCAGTATTATAACAAAGCAATGGTAATATAAGATAAGTATGACATGGTATGTGTACTCAACTGCATTATAATAGAGCGGTGCTAATATAAAACATGTACGATAGAGTATTTGCACTCAGTTGCATTTCAATAGAGTAATGCTGATACAAAATATGTATGATAGAGCATTTGCACTTAATTGCATTATAAAGGAGTAATTTTGATACATATTAAAGTATTATTGTAATATTTAATGCTCATCTTAGTCTTTAGTTAGTCGGTAGTTTACTTTTATTTAACTTAGTTTGCTTTAGTTTGATTTACTTAACGATTGTTTCTTTTTAGAAACATCGTCTTGTAATTCTGAAAGATGCCCTTAATTTTTTCCTAAGATTTTGACAACACAAACTAGCACTACACCAATTGATTAGCATTAGCTTCCAAAAGATAATCAAACTAAATGAGCTCAACGCCAAGAATGTTCACCAAGATCCTTTAGAAGGCGAGGTGATAGCATATGGCGGAGGAAAGTAAGCTACAGCTGAAAATTGAATTACAACTTAATGCAAGTAGGCAGTGATCCAGCCATAAGAGTTTCCACGCTACCATTTATTCAGTGGGGGAGAAAACATTACAATTCAAAACAATTCATCCGCTCAATGAGCATCCATTCAACAGTGGTGATTCGCCACTTCAACAGTGGGTGAATGATGAAGATACAATGCCAATTTTCTCCTCACTGGCAGTAAACCATCCAAGGGTTAAAGTGTTTGCATTAAAAATTCACAAGTAAATGCAGCAATAATAATGACTGGATTAGTACTACTAATTTACAGCCTTACAATGAAATAAATCTACTATTTACTAGTGTTACAATAATAAAATCAATGCAAATATTTGAAGGATGATTCTTCCAACTTCTGAACCTCTCGAATAAGAATTACAACCCAAAATCTGTAGTATGTTCAATCTGATATAATGAACCAGCAAACTGAGTTTTCATAACCAACAAATGCAATATATCAAGAATGTTCAAATCTCTTACCAACTTCACCAAACTTCGATGAGGCAGCAGCTGATCATCATTAAATTGTTCAAATCTTCTTCCAAAATGCTTCTATCACCTTCTAATTGCATACACAAGAACTGGAAGCACATATCACCCAAGAGTTATAGCAAAATCTGGAAAGAAGAGTTTGTAATATAAGTCCAATGAATTTCAAGTTCAGTCCAGCAAGCTAAGACTCCAACGAATTGCTCATATCTCATTCAAAACACCTCAAATCCAAGCCCAAACTCAAAGTAAATATATCATTGATGATAGGTGTCCTTAAACCCCAAAGAAAGACACTCTAAAATCAGCTACAAGGAAGGGCACGAATTCCAAGACAAACATGGACAAGGGGCGGCCTCAAGAAGAAGTTGACCCTATCTAGAAATTCTGAAACTTGCTTAAAAAATCTGCAAATGTGCAATAAGGGGCGCCTCAAGCATGGGAATCATTAGAGCAAATACCCATAAGCAAATAAAATTCATATAAAGAGCTGTATTCAAAAATCTCCTTCAACCATGATCAAACCAACAAACTCAAAATTGGAAATTATTACCAAAATCTTCAATATCTCTTGCAATGAGCTCAATTATGTACTTCTGGACAAAGCACACTCTCAATCAACCATCTAGGGAACCATAGTTTTAGGCTCGAAGAATGGAGTAAATTGCTAAGCCTCCCCTTAGCCGGGTTTTGAATTCAATCCAACAACATTTCGATATAATTTTCCAAAAATGCCAAATGAATAAGGAATGGCCTGCTTTTATAGATTTGAAGATGACAATTGGCTTTCCATCTTCCTCCAAAAGGGACGCCCATTTTACTTTTGCAATAATTTAATTTTTAAACATTTAATTCACCTTTTTCTCCGCTTCATTTTGGCGTCCAAGTTTTCGTACGGAAATATTAAACATTTAAATGTTTAATTTGTTTAATTCTTTCATGAGGCGTCCTCCCTTAATGGCCCCCTTTTAAAACAACATTAAGTCATTAATCTAAGCCATGGGGCCTCAAATGAATTTTAGAACATTAATGACTTAAAATAAATCATTTCACCAAAATGAGCCTCAAATGCTGAAAGCCAATTATGCTCCAAACTGCACTGCCCGAAATGGAAATCGAGTTGACTGCTGATGCTATTGCCCAAGATGGCACTGCCAAAAATAGAACTTACTAAAAATAGTAAATTCTGAAAAGTTGCCCAATGCCTTTGCATGTCATACCACTGCGAAGCTCTCTGAAAACCCAGAAAGAATCCGCAAACCAAATCTCGAAACTCCAGTGTGTTGGCTAAAAATAGCAAGCTCCAGAAAAGGTTGCCAGATGGAGATGCATGTCACACCATTTCGAACCTCTCCAAAACTTAGAAAACTCCACCAAACATGCATCAAAAACTCTAACGTGCAAACCTTCAAAAAAGTTTTAGAACCCCTACAAGATAGGAAACCCTGATTTTACCTTTGACGAGCCTACGGGCTTCCAGAAATAGAGTATCAGTTGCTGAAGGGCATATAGCTAAAATGGGGACATTACAAATTCTTTATATAAGGAGTTTTTCCTCTCCTTTGTTTATAACGAATATCAAATATCAATTATCATTTCATGGTAGCAGAGCATAGGCTCATTTTTGGTGATTTTTTTGAGCAATAAAAATTTGTAGCTGATTACCTGAAGATTTTTTGGAAATTTGCAGAAGTTTTTTATTTTTTTTAAAAAGATAAAAATTCAGGATTTTTTGTGAGCCGATTGTTTGGAAATCGAAGGGTTTTTGAAATTGATTTTTGAAGGGTTTGTTGCAAAAGATTTTGTGAAGGTTTTCAAGTAAATTTGAGGGTTTCTTTTGCAAGAGATAGCTGATTTCTGAAGTGGTTTTCTGCGATTTTTCTGGGTTGAGTTTGTGATCTGATTTGAGCAAATCTTCAAGAGTTTTTTGAGGATTTTTAAATTTTTTGCTTTTCGTGAAGTTTTTGTTTTTTCTTCTTTTTAAAGTTTTGAAGATTTTTCTAAAAAAATCTTCTTGTTTTTCACTTTTGAAGGTTTTAGGTTTTTGAAGATTTTTGAAAAATCTTTTTTTCAGAACTTTTTGAAGATTTTTCTTAAAAATCTTGCCTTTTCAAACTTTTTTGAAGGTTTTTTTTTTGAAAAAAAATTCTTGCATTTTTGAGCCGCATTTTACACGATTTTTTAAAATTTGTGGGAATTGTGCTAGCTGATTGTCTAGGGTTTAGTGGTAGAATTTACCTCGTTTTTCTTGCTTTTGGAAAACGGGAGGGATGGCATCTATGCAATCTAACCAAGCTTCTACCTCTTACGCATTGATGGCCAAATGACCAACATATCGTGTCAAATCATTTGCATGTGGTACATTGATTTTGGAGCCTCTCGACATTTTACAAACAAGAGAGATTGGTTCATAGAGTATATGGCTTGCTCCGATTTTGTCATCTTTGGTGGTGGCGAAGAGTGTATAGTTGTCAGCAAGGGCAATGTCCAAATCACATATGGTGGGAGAAATTTAATATTTCTCAATGTATACTATGTGTTGTGCATGGAGCTTAATCTGCTCTCTGAGTCAAATTATGTGACACAATTCCGAAGTTGGACATCATTTTTAGTTCACACAAGTGTCGAATTGTTGATAAGGAGTCCAAGAAAACTGTGGTAGTTGGGCTCGAGGATCATTGTTTGTATCGGTTGCTTGATATTGGAGATTGTTTGGAGCATGCGTTGGTTGCGAGGAGTTCATCTATCAACACTCTTTGGCATTAGCGATATGGGCATCTCAACATTGCCTACCTCTCTCAGCTAGCTCGGGAGAATTTGGTAGAAGGCTTACCTAAGATTCAACAACAGACACATGGTGTTTGCAAAGCTTGCCAAGCAGGGAAGCAACATCATACTCCATTTTTCAGATGGAAAGTCTTGGAGAGCATCCAACGTTCTACAGTTGGTTCATGCAGATGTTTGTGGACCAATGAATACTGTATCAGCCATTGGTGCCAAGTATTTCCTCTTGTTTGTTGATGATTTTAGTAGGAAAAAGTGGGTGTATTTTCTCAAGACAAAGTCACAAGTGTTTAATAATGAATTTCATAAGTTTAAGGCATTAGTTGAAAATGAGTCTGGACGTCAAATCATAACTTTTAGGTTAGATAATGGGGGTGAGTTTTGTTCCAACCAGTTCACCGACTTCTATGCTAAACACAGTATTAATAGTCAGCTTACCACACCCTATACCCCTTTGCAGAATGGTGTTGAGAGTCCTAAAAATCAGCCTTTGAAGACCAAGGATTTGGTAGCTAAGCTTTCGGTAGCTCCACCTATAGGGAGGGATTTTGATGATTTTGACATTATGGAATCTCCTAAGCAAGATCCTCTACCAGCAGGGAGGGACTCTGATGATTCTGACATTGTGGAATCTTCTAGGCAAGATTTTGTACCAACAAATTTTCCTTAGGAGAACTTGGATCAACATCCAGATGGTATTATTTCAGGTAGCCCAAGTCATGATGATGCTCATCTTGATTTGGAAGAACATGCATCTCCTCCTTGCCCTAAGTGGTGGGCGTAGCTCATTGGTGATGTTCATGATGATGAGCTTGTTGAGGGAAGATCGTCTAGAGGCAAGAGCAAAAAGAACACAATAAACTTTGCTCTTATGGCCAACATTCAAAGTGTTTATGAGCCCCAACAGTATTCAGAGGCCAAGGGTAAACTTGAATGGGAAAAGGCTACAAATTCTGAGCATTATAGTCTTCTGAAGAACAACACGTGGGTTCTGTCATATCTTCCACTAGGGAAGAAACCCATTGGCTGCAAATAGGTATACAAGGTAAAATACAAGGCTGATGGAACATTGGATAGCTACAAGGCCCGGTTGGTGGCTAAGGGGTTCTCTTAGGGAGAAGGTATTGACTATGAGGAAACCTTTGCTCCTACAACAAAGATGAGCACCATTCGACTTGTCCTAGCCATGGCATCACAGTTTGGCTGGAAGGTCCACTAGATGGATGTGAAGAGTGCCTTCCTCAATGGAGATTTGGAGGAAGAGGTATATATGATGCAACCTCCTGGTTTTAAGGTTGCAAGAAAAGAGCATAAGGTATGCAGATTGCTGAAGGCTCTTTATGGCCTAAAGCAGGTACCCAGGGCATGGTACCTGAAGTTTGACAAGTATTTGGTTGCACAAGGGTTTTAGAGGAGTCCCTCAGATGCAAATTTGTACATCAAGAACACTGGCAATGATATCATCCTTCTTGTCATCTATGTGGATGATATCATCATTACTGGTAATAAGTTACATTTGATTGAATAGATCATATCAAATTTGTGTCAGCCATTTGAGATGACGGACTTGGGTCTCCTACACTATTGTCTGGGTGTAGAAGTTTGGCAGATAGGTGGTAGTATCTTCATTTCTCAATCAAAGTATGCCAGGAGTTTGCTGTAGAAATTCAAGATGGAAGATTGCAAAATCTTATCCACTCCTATGGAGAAGGGGCTAAAACTTTCAACCAAATTAGACTCACCAGTGGTGAATGAGTCTACATTCAGGCAACTAGTGGACATCCTCATCTATCTTACTGCCACTAGGCCTAATCTCAGTTTTGTTGTGAGCTACATTTCTCGTTTCATGACTGCCCCTAAGGCAAAGCATTGGGTTGCAGCGAAGCGAGTGTTGAGATATGTGAAAGGGACACCTGACTTTGGAATTCTGTAAAACAGATGCAAAGATCCTAGGCTGGTTGGTTTTACAGATTTAGATTGGGTAGGTTCAGTTGATGATAGGAAGTCCACGTTTTCAGTCTTGGTATGGGTGCAATCACATGGACAAGTAAGAAGCAATAGGTGATCGCTCTTTCCTCAACAAAAGCAGAGTATCGGGGAACAGTTAAGGCCGCATGTGAGGCAGTATGGCTTCGAAGGATGCTTGCTGACATGCAAATGTCTCAAGCAGGGCCTTCACCATTGTTCTGTGACAATCAAGGGGTGCCATAGCTTGCCAAGAATCCAGTCTTCCACAAGCGAACCAAGCATGTTGAGCTTCATTGTCATTTCATCCGCTAGCTTGTTGAAGATGGATTTGTGATGTTGCAATATGTTCCAACTGAGGATTAGATTGCAGACATTCTCACCAAGTCTCTCAATCCAGATAAATTTGTAAATTTTCAGGATTAAAGTATTATTGTAATATTTAATGGTCATCTTAGCTTTTAGTTAGTCAGTAGTTTACTTTTAGTTAACTTAGTTTGCTTCAGTTAGCTTTTAGTATCTTTCCGTTATTTGCTCTAGTTTGCTTTAGTTAACGATTGTTTCTTTTTAGAAACATTGTCTTGTAATTCTTTATATAAGGAGTTTTTTCCTATCCTTTGTATATAACGAATATCGAATATCAATTATCATTTCAATACAAAACATGTATGAAAGAGTATTTGCACTTAACTGCATTATAATGCTGATATAAATAAATATGACACTAAGTATATACTCAATAGTAGTATAACAGAGTAGAGATTTTTAGTATTTCACCATATGCCATCTAGGCCAAAAAAGAGGAACACTTTTTCAGTTTACTATAATCCATGGCTGTTTATACTCTATGAAATCAGTGTATTAACAATTTACCACAGAGACTAGATGAATTATTTTTGAACAGCAGGGTAATAACACTTCACCATAGAGACTAGATGGATTATTTATGAACAACAGGTTAGTAACACTTCACCACATAGACTAAATGAATTATTTATGAACAGCAGGGTAAGAGGCAATTGATTGGGTTAATTGGGCTATAAAAATAAATATGGTATAAATGTAGGTTGGAAATATAGACATTGTGAAAAATAGAACAGCAATTTGTTCTTGCATTCTATAGAGTATAAATGTAGTTATATTGTTGGCAACTTCAAAAGCAACTAAACTCTTTTATGGTTGTTTTATGGTCTTATAAATGATGGTTTCAAAGACCCACAATTTCCTTTATGATTTGATACTTCTCCAAATAGGCATGATACATTTTGGAATACTTTATTTGCTGTTTAACACTTGATTGAACTTGGTTTTGGCTATTTTAAAATCTGCTCATGATATAATTGTATGAATATATGTATATGTTTATTTATAAACATACAACATATATCTACATATACAAACATACTATTGGTTTTGTAAAGGAAAAAGCCGTAGAAAATACTAAACATGCATCACATAACGGTTCTATAGGTAATGCATGATAATAACTATAGAAATCTATTAAGAGGGATTACAAAAAGCCTAGGTAAAGGCTCAAATAGTACGATATACGACAAAATTTACATTTCTATAAAACAAACCATCTTCTTTCCCTCATGTTTCCTTTTCTCTTTTTCAAAGGAGTCTTAAACAACAATATGTATGAAATAATTTTAACTAGAAAGCACAGGAAAGGTTCTACACATCTGACTTGTGTATTGGCTTCCTCATGAATTTCTTTTGTTCTTTATGCAGTTTTCTTCTTGTAATTCCTTGTCAACCTTGATGGCACCTTCAAATTTTGCAAATTTGAAGTGCCTATATCTCTTCAATGTGTTGACAGAGCCTAGGCCTGCATCCTGCTAAATATGCCACAGAGACCCTCTTTGTTGATTAAAATTTTGCAACTCGGAGGTCATCATGCAAATCCCTTTGGTAGAATGTTTTCTGGTACATATGGTAGTGTGCTTGTTCTGTTTTACGCCTCCTGGATGAGTTTTGATGGGTTAATTAATGCTTTGTTGACAGCGACTAGGCCAAATTTGGTGTTCTGGAAAGTTTCAAATTTCCCAATTCTAAGGGCAACCCATTTCTTGTTTTGGTCTAAAACGTATCCAGTTTTGATTTCATAAAAAACAGAGGCCATTTGATACATTATTTTAATGTATTTTAGGTGCGGTGAACATGTCTGACAGACCAATTTACAAAAGAGGTACCTGAATTTCGATTGCTAGGAAAAATCTAGTTTGAAACCCATGTTTTAAATAATTGATCGTGGCCGCACACAAAAAATCTCGGCTCCAGTGGTCTCCACTTGCGCATAATGAAATTTCTTTGTTTGGCCTATAGGCGCAATTAAAATTTGTCTATTTTCTAATGTTTTCAAATGTTAGTATTTAAAATATTGTGCAAAAGTAAATAGGCATTTAGGGAAAATATAAAATATATTTCCAAATGTTTTTGATCAGAGCAAGTTTAATTCTTGCTTCTGATTGGTCGAAGTCACGACACCATGCGGTTGCATGGAGAAGCATCACCCATTGCCAATTTTGAGTTGAAATGGAGGAGAAAAGTGGCGATGCATTGTTCAGCATTGATGGGCTTTCATTTAGTAGGAGTAATTAACGTTTTATTGATGCAAAGTCATGTGAAGGCTCAATGTTTTATTTCCATTGCACGGCTGCATAGAATACCGTCGCACATCGCGAGTTGAAGTGTTAAAGTAAAAATAAATCAACGACGGTCAAGTTTGAGCAATGGCTCTTTTTCCATCGCCCATTGTTGATCCGGTTTACCTTTACCTTCACAAAGCAGTGATAATGTAAATCAAGCAATGGCTGCGAGCAAACATCAAAGGGAAAATATAAGTACATTTTCAAATTTCATTATTAAGCAAGAATAATTCTTGTTTCTTATTGGTTGGGAAAACTTTTAAAAACTCATTCATTTTTCATAGCAACAGTAGTATCACTCATCTCCGTTTTGGGTGGGAGAAGTGAGAGCACATCAACGATGACTTTTATTTGGCACGTGAGCATAAAGTTTAAATAAATAAAACTTTTTCAAAAGTTGGGAATTGAAAGCAGTTTAATTCATGTTTCCCATTGGTTGAGGAGGTTAACAACAAGTTCTCACAACAGCTGCTTCGCGCATCGCCAGATTGAGGTGGAGAGGAAAGAGGCAAACACCAATGGTAATGAGGGCAGTGATGGCTCACATTCCATCGCCCGTTGTTGACTAAGTCTTCCTTTTTCTTGCAAAACAGAGATGGCTTTTGTTGAGTGATGACTTCCATTGACATAATTTTATTTTTATGAAGAGGGCTGCCGTCAAAAGTAGAAGGATTTCAGATTAATATGCTTCCTTTTAAAACTCCTATCGCTCATCTCCATTTGTTGTGGTGTGTTGGGAAAAATGCAGCGATGGTTTTCTTTTGAAATCACGTTTTTGTGCATGGAGCTGGGTTTTTGGATGTTAAAATGCATGATTTTCTATTGTTTTCACCTCCAAATCATGGGCAACAGTATTCCTCATGCTTGGGTAGCTTTTTTGGCAATGTTTGGGCTGTTTTGAAGTGTCCATTGATGCTGCAAACACCCTACATGGCTGAAAACACCTCCATGATTGTTCATGTGTCTCAACCACATGAAAGAATTTGCCTACAGCTTCATGAATGTGTTGATATTTCTTTATGTGCTTCTGGGGTAGATCATGAGACCATTATGAACAAGGGAGCTATTGGATTGGTTTGTGCAGTGGAAAGTGGGTCAGTTGCAAGAAGAATACATAGATCATTTGGCTGCATAAATTCATAGGTACATTCTGTGGGATTACCCTCCTAGGTTTTGCAGAGCCTGAAGTGCAGGGGAGAAAAGTATAGAATCAATCTCTCGTTTGTTGGCCACTAATCTTGAAGTTGTTAAGCATAAGGATTGGCTATCCTTTAGAGGATTTTCAAGGTTTAGCTGGAAAAAACACCAACAAACCCTTCCAACATTTTTTGTTTTGATTCCAACTTCTCTTAGTCAACATAAGCATTCAGTTTTCCCCTTTTTTCGTCCTTGTGCATCATCATGGCACATGCTATTTACCACCTCTCCTACTCCACTAAAGTGCAGTTAAAATTCCACTTCAATTTTAGTTGATTCTGCCACTTTCTAGTCATTGAGATGGAGTGATGGAAGTTCTAAAAGGGTGTTGCATTTATTTTTCAGGTAATACTAATTTATTGTTTGCATTTGATGCTTAGGAGTATGCATTTTAAATTTAATTATTATCATTTTTCTATCTTTTTACAAATATTCTATCTTAATCAAAATTTATAATTCTTTTGATATTGAAATAAATAGCCTAATTAAAAGAATGAACCCACTAACCTTTCTCCTACCCAAAAGATAACCAGAAATAGGGTAACCAAGTAAGAACACATTGGCAACATGATCACACCTTTAATTTGGAATCGGGATGTAAACTGTACTTGACCTTTAATCACTAATGCTGGCTAAGCTACTTACGAAAAAACCAACGAAGACAACTCATTGAATCATACTGATATTTTTAATAACAACGATGTCTTACACATGTGTGTGCATATAACTAATTCTTGATGGCATGGTATGGTCACTAATAATCTCGATCTACCATTCTCTCTCTGATGATACTTTGCCTCATCTTTTTGGGAGGGGGGAAATACTTTCTTGCATCCATCTCATCATCACAAAGTACTTAGTCCATTAGTTGTAATTACATCATAATCTCATTAATATTAATAATAAATGATCAATGATCAAACAAAAATCATTTT
This sequence comes from Sequoia sempervirens, assembly GCA_007258455.2. Classification (NCBI taxonomy): domain Eukaryota; kingdom Viridiplantae; phylum Streptophyta; class Pinopsida; order Cupressales; family Cupressaceae; genus Sequoia; species Sequoia sempervirens. The sequence continues at coordinate 31,906 of VDFB02297952.1, forward strand.
TAATTGTCATGTTATTAAAACTAACATCTATAGCTAACCAGCAATTGAACATAAGTTTACATTGGATTGATCAAAGTAGTAGAAATTGCATTCTATTCTAGATATTCACATTTTAAATCTATATAACTCAAACATAACAAATAAATACTGAAAATCCATGTAATTAAATTTTTTTAAAATTGAGGTGTGACAATTGGCCAAATTATGTTATGATTTTTGGGTAGTGGCATAGTTTTGAGAAAATCGACATCAACCCATTTTTTATGGGTCATGGTTTACATGAACTCAAATCTAATGAGCATGAATGGTCCACTTTGCACTTATTGCATCTTGTTGATGGTCACAATGGTGAAGCACTAGAAATACCCAGTACTGCTCCGGCTTAAGTATGTGTAAATACAAAGTTTACATCACTATCTATTCTGCTTAACTTGCTGCCTCATTCGCAAGACTTTCAGTATGTATTGTGCCTTATGAACTATTCGTTAGGGAGCTCCCTAGCTCTTTCTTTTATATACAAGTGGTGTTTCTTCTGCAGCATTATTTAATTAATCTTGAACTGAAAATAAAATGATAGCATTTTCAATAGCAAGGATTCTCATTGCTGACCAATTTTGTTCATTATATCTTTGCGTATCTGTAGGTACAAATGGTTTCTAATGTAGACAAGAAAAGCTGGAATACGTGGATTATGTGTGGAAAGACAAATTCTCAGATGGCTAGGTATGCACAATTTCTTTATTACATGTGTGATCAAAGTTTCAAGAACATCTTTTTGCTGCCTAAAAAATATGGAAGAAGAGCCATGGATAAAACATTAGAAAAATCAACTGATGACTATTTATTTATGCCATCTTCATTTGAAATTACTTTGTCAATCTCTCTGATTAGATTTTCTATTTTTCTAAATGGATTCCTCTACATAAAATCATGAGATATTGTCAACCACACTGAATTA
>VDFB02297952.1:39338-67631 GCA_007258455.2 Sequoia sempervirens
TTAGGTAGAACAAACCTTTAATAATCAATAAATTGTTTAAATATCAAATATCTCTAATATCATAGTGCTACAATTTCAATTTGCAATTGTTGTGATGGAAAATAGCATACGTAGTATGACAAGTAGAAGACTAGTGTATGATATGTAGAACATGTAAGATAGGTTTGAAACATGAAATCAGCCACAATGAGATGTTATGACAGCTCCCAACAAGATTATGAATTGTCATGATAGCATAGAAGATGCAACAACTAGAAGAGAAGATGTTCAACCAGATAATAACCCTAATATGGTATGACAACCTTGGCACTCATAAATAATAATCATCAAAATAGATAAGATTTGTTTCTCAACAACAAATGTCTATTCAATAAGATATAAATAATGAAATCTTCACCAATTGTAACAAGTTTGCAATCCTTTAGCACAACTTTTGAAAACTAGAATTACTTTGAGCTATGAGCACAAATGCAATCCTTGGATGGAATCACCTAAAATGGACAAGAGGGTTTTCGTCCTCCAATCCAAATATAAATTTAGAGGGTTTTAGTTCTAGATTCCTTGCAGTAAGATGGCTTTTCTGTTTGTGCTAGAAGATGAACACAAGTGCTCAATCTTAGAGAAAAGAGTTTGATAGCAATTATAATTGATGCCCTTTTTTGTTGCAAAGTCTTGTTTTTATGTTTATGTCATGCCCCTGAAATTGTAACACTAAGATATAAAGCATTGAAATGCAAATAAATAAAATAAATAAATAACAAAATACATATTAAAAATATTAAAAAAATATTAGCAATTTAATATTATTATAGTTATAATTATCATAAAATAATATTATAATTATAATTATCAAATATAACAAAATAAATATTAGCATTTTGATATATATATATATCAAAGGCAGATTATTAAGGGGGAACCAAAGTCATAAAACAGCGACTAAATCTTAAAAAAAGCAGCGATAGAATTCATTAATTAAATGTAGCGATCACCTTGACCCCAACAAAGTGATTCGTGGCATCAATTGGTTTTGGAAAGTAGTGATAGAATAATGGAAGGACATTACTTTCCAGATATGCCTCTTCACTCTGCCATAAGTGTATAAATGTAGTCATACTCAGCAAAGGAGAATATGCAGAAGAAAAAGAGAAATATACAGATCTTAAAGTAGAAGAAATCAATAAAAGAATATACAACAGAAATTCTGAGGAAAGGAGGAGCAGATATAATCAGTAAGGAATAGAATGAGATTTAAACAGATAGAAGATATCTATTAAAATAAATATTGCATGCAGCAAGAATAATATGGAAGTAAATTTTAGAATATAAGTAGGAGAATAACTATAATTATATATAAATATATATACATAAATATCAATCAATATAAATAAATATCTGCATATATATTCTCCCAATATGTACATATAAATATCAATCAATATAAGGAAGTTTTATGACAATATTCTCTCAAATGCAACCATTTTACCCAAACTGATTTTTGATTTGAATCATGATTCCTCAAACATCCCTCAACCTATTTATTCACTATTTTTGTTTGTCCATCGAGCTTTAAGGATGATAATTGGTGCTTGGAGTGAGTTATGTACTCGTCAAATGAAACAACTCTTGCAAAAAAATATTGAGGAATCTTCCATCCCTATCACATACAATATCTTTGGGTAATCCATGTAAACTAAACACTTCCTTGAAAAACTAATTGGCCACTTGGGGTGCCTTGAATTTTTAAGAAATAGCAAAATAGGCATATTTAGTTAGCTTATCCACATTTTTGATGTGGATGTGGACATTTTTCTTGCATCCATGGTATTCCATGCCCAGTTTCATTAGACTTTCCTACATCTTCTTCCCTAGTCTTCCTTGCAAGATTCCCTTTTGCATCAAGACATGTGAATCCCATTTTGACATCCTTGTCTTGCATCCGCTTTTGTATTGTTTTCTCACAAGGACTTCTCTTATACTTTCCCACTCATTTCTTCCCACATTGGAGTTGATTTGTTTTCAAATTACCTTCCCCCATCCACTCCCTACATTCGGTCTTGGCCCAAAATTCTGTTTCCCATCCTCATGTTGAGTTCCTTCCCCTTTTCCCATGTCATGACCTCCAACTTTTTTGCAAAATAGTTTGCTGGAATTTATCTTCCATTCAAATATTTTTACATCTAGGTACTCGTCATTCTTCTACATTGATTCCCAACGCATTTTCTTGCTAGTATTTGCTTCCAAAAATCCTGTATGTCCAAAGGTCCTACAAGGAAGCATTAAGCTCTAAATGTTGGAAAGTTTGCAAATTTGTGAACTTGTCGAAAAATTGACGAGCTTCTAAAGTCCGTGAAAAGTGTGACATGGTTCAAATAGTTCTCTAGTTCACAAAAAGTGTGAAAGTGGTTACAAGATGAAGAGAGAGAAAAAGAGAGGAAAAAAAAGAGAAAGAAAAGTGTCAAGTTCAATATGTTGGCTAGTTTGTGAACTTGTTGAAAGTGCAACATGGTTTGTATAGAGGCCAAGTCTTTGATAAACAAAGAATAGACAAATGTAATGAATTTTAGAATTCGAGGAAAAGACATATAAGGGATATTCAAACATTTTTTGCATTGTTCTACCTATGGGCATTCCTACTCTATCATGGTTTAACTACCATAACTAATGGTGTGCGACCTTCTGGGGGTTCTTTCAATAGGTTGTGTAAGCATTCTTTCATGCCATGGCAGTTCACATCCAATTCACCATTAATGTAGAGGACATTTGCAAATCACATAAGAACATTCCTCCATGCCCTGTGTGTACAACTCTTGGTTGGTTGCAATTTTGGGCGTGATTAATGGAGAAACTATGCCCAAAGGGTATGTGCATCCTTTGCAGTGTACCAATTGGGGATTTTGAAATTAATGTAGATTTTAGCCCTCAACCCTAGGCAACTTGCATAGGGGGTGTATACATTGGAGTATTCTTTTTCTAAAACGATTAATCATTGAGCCAATTTTTTGGTTCGACAACGTCTATAGTTGATTGTAAGGCATCAAACACTTTAAGATTTGAATTGTAAATGAAGGAATGTATCTTGTGAAGAGCAAGAAGGGTTTTCAATGCACATCTCCATAAATGGTACATGTGTCTCTATGATAGTTTGTATTGATTTAGGGGAATGTATAGTCATAGTTGTGGATTTTCTCTCATGGCTTTTTTTGATGTGATTGTAATAGGGGTTAGATGAAGAGTGACAACTTCTAATGCATCACATGCTATTGTATTGGCCTTTGCTTTGTCTCATATGGGTTATTGTAGTTTTGAGATTTAAGTATGTCCATTACATATGATGTATTCTTTGATTGTCATGTAAATGAAATCTAGTGTTGGTGATACTTGGCTAGATGTATCTCTTTCCTCTTTATTCTTCATGACACTATTGCCAAATGGAGTACGCGCTAGCCCATATTGGTAAGGGCCGAACATTCCATCATTTAAACACCATCCTTCCTTGTTAGGAGTAGCAGTAGATTAGGTTTAGTTTAGGATATTTATGTTGTTCACAATTCATTGTTACAAACCAATGAATAATCTGAAGTGAACCTAATAGCTAAATCTTCAGAGAATGATGTCATGCATGTTTGCACCTTGCCACTTTGTATATAATGTCATATGAAATCATTTATAGGGATTAAATATTGCTCTTATCTGTAGATGGATGTGCAAGGTGTTTTATCTAGTGCTCTTCGAGGACATGCCCCTCGCCCAAAATGACCCCCTCCCCTTTAGGGGATGTTTCGAAGGTAGGTAGGAAATGTCCCACCTTGTCTCCTTCTATTTGTCAAAATTTAGGAAACATTCCTAGGACACCAAAATATTTGCAAGGTACATTAGTTGACAACTAGACATCCCTAGGATGACCAGGGGATGTCCATATGTTTCCCATCTGACTCAAAGATGGCTAGTCATTCCCTAACATACCTAGGGGCATTTTAGTTACCTTAAAAATAAATTACAACCTTTTAATGCTTGTTTGGTTTATGACATGCCCATTTAGGATTTGCAAAAAAAATTGAAAATAGTGCGCACCATGAAGGTTTGTATCGCGACAAGGAATGTGCTAGGGGCACTGCCCTTGACCCCCATGATGCATGGTACCCTTGACCTCATTGGGGGTGTTGCCCCCAAACCTCTATCAAACTATAAGTCTAAGCAAGTAATAGACCAATGATGAATCATGATCACAATATTTACAAAATACATATCGCTTGTTGCAAATATCTACATCTTCACAATCAAAGCCACAATCAAGTATTATCTTGTTTCTTACACTGGACAACTTATTTAGTATACAAAGATTGCTATAGACAAAGTTGGCATGCTACAATCATTATATTGCTAAATACGAGTTAATTCATAGTTGACAATAAATGCCATTTTCATAATACAATAGTGTATTAGTCATGCCTTGCACAAACAACTCATAGAACAATCATGTATGTATTAGTATCCTAGCTAAGGTCAAACTAGAACATAACCAATTATATTTTTACTTAATCGTTCTTATTTGCTAATGAGTTTGAGAACAAAACATGCATTCTTGAAGGAACTTAAGGAAAAATTTAATAATAAATCCCTCACATGAATATACACACCAATTAAGCATGTCTTTATTAACTCATTATCATATGTATATTTTAAAATCATCATAATTTCTAAGTGCTGAGATTTCTGGATTGCAACTATTTGTAATCTTTTTTGCATCAACGTTTCGGATTATCCATGATCCATCATCAGGATGCTGAGCAAAGAGAATAAGAGAGTGAAATAATAGAAGTAGACATGTATCTTGATGATGGATCATGAAGTATGATCCGAAACGTTGATGCAAAAAAGATTACACACAGTTGCAATCCATAAATCTCAACACTTATTGATCATGGACTGTGGAAACTTTATGCTTTTAATCATAATTTTTATTCAATTACCCATGCTCACAAAGGTTCTATTATTTCTATGATGAATGCTTTATCAATGTTATCATATGAATATTTGAAATTTTCTTATATTTAAAAATTTTCTTTAGTTTTTAATAGCTATACCTTGTCGTCCCCTAAAATGGCAAAAAAAAAATCCTTGTTTCCGAAACATGGCTCCCTGTTCCATGTTGTCCCCATCCCAAAGGGGGAGCATAGCTTTTATTAGCTCTATAAGAGTTTATATGTAGGTAGTTTTTCTTGACCTAAGGAGAAATATTGGGGTCAAGTGTACATTTAGTATAGCTTTTGATTTTTGTAGTCATACTAAATTTTAATTGGTTTAAAACCCTACTAAGAATCCTTTGGTAATACCCTTTCTGGTCTAGTTGAGCCCAAAGTGTAGGAGAGACCACCCACTCTCTTCAATTGTCCTTTTAACTCTCTTTTGTTTGTTGATGAACCCTAGTTTTACCTTCTTGATGACAAATCCCTAGCCCTAAAGGTAAGAAGAGTTCTAGGATTGTCGAGCAATTCATGTTTTGGGACCCAATACCCTTGTACCTTAGGTAGGCTTGTAACGAAGTCCATTGATATGCTTTCCTACTTTTGATAAGGAATAGGAAAAGGTTGTAATAATCCTATAGGAAGAGTATACTTTGCTTTGTTTTGTTGACAAATCATGCATTCTTTGATATGGTTGAGGCCTTTTTCTTAAATTCCCTGTCAAGAAAATCTCTCCTTGATTTATCTATATGTCTTGTAATATCTTGAATGCCCTACTAATGGTGTATCATAAAAAGAATCTTAAAATCTTTTCCTTTATCCTAGATTTTTGGAATTAGGAAAATTCTATCCTTATATAGGATAAGATCATTTGTCACTGAATATTCGTCATTTGTCAAAATTAAGATTATTTGCAAATGCATTTTTTAGCATATTCCACCACAATGACAACCTTCTAATCAACAATAATACTAGAAACATAGTTAATAATGAAGGCTTCTTGGAAAGTGCATCAACCATTGCTTTCTTTTTCCCTTTCATGCATTTTATGTCAAAAAGCATATACTTGTGTTGTACCCAAACCAATTTTTTTGCTTCATCAAGGCATTTTGCGTAAAATAGTTTAAACCTTGCTAAAATGATGTCAAATACAATTTTTGGGCAATATCAAGCATGGAGTTTTGTCAGTAAAAGGTAGTATCCATTGATCAGAACCTGAAGCGGAGACTCAGAATGAGACATTTCATGATGGAGGAGCATTTCATGGCGACACTTATACTTTTTATGGTCATTTCAGTGATCAAGATGATGATTTTAGTGGTCAATTTTTGAAGATTTTTCAAGGAAAAGCAAGATTGCGCACCTGTAGCCCAAGGGCACCCTTCTTTTTGAAGGCCTAAATTTTGTGATAAATGCTCATAACTACAGTCAAACTCTTCAGAATTAGTCTGCCTGTCCGATGAGCTATCCTGCAAGGCTATCCAAGACCCGTAACTCCGGCAACTGGCGACAGAAGTTGAAGATTCCAAAGTTCTAGATTGCAGAAGCTTGTTCTTTTTCAGCTTAAGCGCGCCTGTAGCTTGAGGGCGCCCTTCTTAAACGAGTGTTGGATCTTGGTATTTTTGATGATTGATGTAGTTAATCTCTTCATGACTAGTCTGCTTATCCGACGAGTTATCAAATGCAGTCATTCGAGTCCTAGAGCTCCGGTAGCCGACGTCTGAAGATGAGCTTATGAAGAGACTTCACATCCTTAAGTTTCTTCGTTGTTTTTCCAGTGCACCTGTAGCTCAGGGGCGCTTTTCAAAATGACCCTTGAGATGATCCAGTCTGCTGATAAGGTCTTTCTGGCGTTTGTGCTATTTTAGTCTGGCTTTGCGATGCACCATCCTACTTGTTGATCCGACATTCTGAGTGGTCGTGACAGCGTTGCTACCAAGCACGTAATTTCACGGGTGGATTGGCATAGAATATTCATTGTATTTCCATAGGTTAGGGGCGCCCAGCTTTTAGGCTTGTCAGATGAGGTTGTTCGTCATCGAAGTCTTCACGGGACTTGAGCGCAATTACTCCAACTATCTAACGAGCCTAGCCATCAGCCTCCGGGATTTGGCAAACGCTCGTAAGTGCGAGGTCTTTGGTGAAATGCTGAAAAACGAAGAGAGTCTAGAAATGGCTAAGTTTGGTCGTTTATTCTATCTTGGGAAAGGAGCCTTTCTATTTGAGGTCTTAGAAGTAGTTTTCTTGCTTCGTCGCCTCTAGAGTCTTCTCTCGTAGGTTCTTCTGGCTACGCGTCGAAATAGGTAGTGCTCGAATCAAGTCATCACAGCTCCAGATATCATAGGTCAAAGTAGGGCATCTGGTTGAGAGTTGCATTTTTGTCAAAATGGTGTCAGTGCACCTGTAGCTCAGGGGCGCTTTTACTTTTGAGGCCCTTAATGCACTTTTCAGATACCTTGCATATATTCGTTGGATGCGGAATATCTCTAGGCATGCAATGAGCTTGGTTGCCTGTTGGCAGGATTTACCGTTCGTCGTCAGCAGCCGTTTGAAGCGTCAGATGGCAGTTTGAAGAAATGGTTAAGTCTGGTACCTGTAAATGAATTTAATCAAGGGCGCCTAATTTTTCAAGGTGTTAAATGATGGATTTTGCAGTGATGACTCCCAATAGTCATTTCTTCCTTGTTCAGCAGGCTTCGCAATAAATTCACCAGTTCAGTCTCAGCATCATCCGGTCACCCGAAAATCAATGTCGAAGATGGCCAGTCCTAACTTTGTCGTCAGCTATAAAGTAGGAAGTTAATAAAAAGTGCAATATCTTGAGCAAATGGACGCCTATGAGCTCAAATGATGACTTTTTGAAATCAGTGAAGTTTGATGGTGAATCCTAAAGCTTCGTTTGAATTGTCAACTGAAGTCAGATAATTTTTAATATTTATTTTGCATTAAATGGCAAATTTCTATAATTGGCGCCTTTGTAAATTGCATAATGAATATTTTATTATTCAAACTTCGAGTCAGTGGCAGTGAAACTGAAAGGGGTCCAATTAGAAGGCGTCTATTTCAGTCAGGGTTTTTGATCTAGTAGTTCATAAGATGGTGCAAATTTTCTTTATTTAAGCAAATTCGCAATCTTCATTCATCATTCATAGAGCTTAAGGAAATTCGTAATTTCTCAAGCAAAGGTGATTTTCCAAATCAAAGGCAAATTCTTCATCTATTTCCAAAGGCGATTTCTCCAATCGCATTCTTTTGTAGGTTAAAAGTTCACTTTTGTCAGCAATTTGAAGAATTCGCGGGCGATTTTCATTAAAGAAGAGCATACAAAAAACATCCTTTTCCTCCTTGGTTCTCAGTTTTCTCTCAGATTTCAATTTGCATGTTCCTGAAATTGACAAATTCGACAAGTTCAAACATCAGGATCATTTCTATATAATTTCCTCGAGTTAAAATCGTGCGTTTGATTTTTCACGAATTTTTAACTTCAGAACATTTGTTCTTGAGTTTCTAATTTTCTCAAGTGAAAATTCTTTGCACGGTCGAGTAGAAGTCTTATTTTCGCATTTCTGACTTTCTAGGTTGTCTTAGAATCTTTTTCTGGACAAAACCCATATCTCAGATTTTTCGCCGAAAATAACTCTTCGAAAGGCTATTTTTAGCTTTCCGGAAATCTTGTTAGAACATAGTCAAGTTCACAGTCAACAGGCGAGTTTTTCAGAATGCAGTACACTCAGCTCGAATACAGGACCAAGACAGTCCTTACTCACAACTTCCTCGGGACAGTTGAGACAAATCTTCACAAGGTGTTGCTAGAAGCAGTTCTTGATCCAGTTAAGATCAGAGCTTCGATTATTCAAAATATTGAGCAGTCCGGGTTATTGGAGGCAGCTTCCATACCTATCTCCGTTCATTGTGTTGAGTTTGTGATGGCTTGTATTAAGCATTACAATTCTACTACTTGTGAGATAGTGTTAGTTGATGGATGAGTTATTTGTAGTCTCAAACCTTTGGACGTTGAAAGAAGTTTTGGTATACCTCAACACCCAAGCAGTCTAGTTATTTCCATGGAGCAGTGTGAGCACGCATTCAACGCTGATGTGGACAAATGCCAGAGTAAAATGGCAGAGTCGTGGTTAAAACAAGCGAAGAACAGATTGCCAAACAATGTGGGTCGTGGTGAATACAAGGATGAGTACGCAATTCTAATCACACTCTTGAATCATGTCTCAGGTCAGCCACATGCGAATGTTTTCCAGCCTTGGATGTATTACATTATTGGTCGCATCATATCTGGGCAGGAGCATTATGACTGGGCATCCTTCATTAGCGATGTCATCCACAAGTAGATCACCGGTTTCTTAGTTGCTCATGAGTTTCACATGTGTTCTTATCTCGTGTACTTGATTGCTTATCAGGGTCAATTCCGAGGACTAAACACCGTGGGCATTCTCAGTGTTCAGAAAGTCTATCAATATTATGATTAGCTTGAGTTCACCAAGGCTGAACGTCACTTCAAGCATGTTCATGAGGCTTTCCTGACTTATACAGTGAGAAACTTGGACTGGGAGTTGCACGTTCATATCTCGGCAATTGCTAGGGCAGCGATGGATGGCTGGGCAGATTGGTTTATTCAGTTCCCGACATACACCTACATCCGAGTATACGGATTTACAGGAAATCCAGCTATGCTTCCACGCTATCCTTCAGATAAGATAATCTTTCAGGAGTTCCTGAGACAGATGCATGGTGTTCATTGTCTTTTACGCCGCAGGCATAGACCATCTATCAATTTTCCTTTTCAGTTTGGAATGTATTGGTGCAAGACGACAATTGATGCTAAAATTACAGGACAAGAGCTCGAGAAATATCATCTCAAGTATCTTGTTGAAACACGTGCCTATGATCTTTCAGGTCATTACATCACTCGCCTTGCTGGACGCACATATCATGAGCCTTCTATGGAAGATTACTGGGCAAATTTTGCAAATGACTTCGAGGTTCGCAGACGCAGCTATGGCCGTTTCTCTCTCTCACAGATTTCTGTTTTCTTGTCAGAAGATGTGGGAGGTTTATCAGACGATGAGGGAGAGGTTCTTCCTCAGTTTTTCAGAGAGCAGGTTGATACACAACCATTGCCAACAGTTGATTGGTACGCCAAGGAATACGCAACGGTGAAGGAGAGGTCAAGTAGAGTTATTCAAAATAGTATACTTTACCTCGACAGCAAGAAGACCAGGAGGGTAAGTGTTCCTAGAGCAGAGCCGCCAGTGGTGAATCCTTCACTACCTTCCTCGTCGAAACCTAAACAAATGAAGAGGAGTAATCCTCCTAAGAAAGGTCAAGCGCCAAATAATTCAAAAGGTAAGGCGCTTGCCACTGTTACACAAACGAAGCCTGTCACTCATCCTATCACAGAGCCAGTTCAGAGGCCTGTTTAGAGTCTGCCAGTGTCTGAGGTTCAGCCTCAAGTTCCTACACCAGTTCCAGAGCAGTCACCAGCCCTGATTCACATTGAATTGGATTTAGACTCCCCATCTCGCAGCAGCGCCTCAACATATTCACTCTCGTCACAACCTCCTGTTGTTAGTACAGGCCCTTGCAGTAGCATTAGCCGAGATCAGTCTTGGATTGAGTCTCAGCTGGGAAGGAAGAGGAGGCAGCCATCCTATGTCCTTAATCATTCAGATTTTGATTAGGTTTACGAGGATGTGCCAAACAAGAGGGTCAAGAACATGGTCCACGTGGAGAGGAATACTGACATGGAGATCATCGTCGAGGCTGCTATACCTCCGCAGGGAAAGAGCTTGGATGAGTTGGAATCTCAAGACTTTGAGGTTATCACAGTCAACCTTGGTCGTAGCACACGCCAGACCCAGGTTGATCTCCTACAGGTTGCTACAGACAGTGCCAGGGATAGAATGCTGAAGGACGGAGAAGATAAGGCAGCCCTCAAGGCTGAAATCAGATAGCTTCGTCAGTATATTTCTAGCCTTGTACACAGATCAAATGTTATTGCTACACTCGCACCGATGCTTGAGCCTCCAGCAGAACAAGGTCAACTTAATCATTTGGTTGAATATGGCAAGCGTTTGGACGAGTGGGAGGAGGAGTTCATTGCTAGAGGCCGTGCTATGCTCACAGAGTTATATTAGTTGAGGTACAATGCACGAGAGCTCCGTCTTCGTCTTCAAGATGAAGAGCGAGACATGGCAATTAACAAACCCCGGGATGAGATTATGATTGCTCACCTGAGTATGGCATATGAATTAGTCATAGATGCAGAGGATAAAGAAGCTATCTACTCTTGGAAAACACAGCTGGTTTTCAAATCAAAGATAGAGGAGACTATGGCATCAGAGTTGGTTGAGAGTAGAGAGCACGTCCGTCACTAGTGCACTCCGGTTTGTGAGGACCCTAGTATCTCGCTTACCGTGTCGATATTAGATTGAGGGTGGTGCGTATGTTGAGCTTACCGACATTTAGTCAGAGCTCCAAGCCCTCATTCATACTATTTTCAGTGGGGAGACCGTTGGTTGTAAGATTAATCAGCTTATAGTCATGACAACGTTGTTTGATGAAGCAACAAGGAGTAGGGGTGAACTTCAGTCCCAGATCACAGCTGGTGAGGATATGCTGCGCAGGCATAGCATTCTTCGACAGAGTATCAGAGCTCCAGATAGTGATGCAGTCAACAATCTCATTGAGGGATTGGTTGCTCGAGATCACGATCAGTAGACTTCAGTTCCCACCTCTCAGAATAGACATTATACACAGGAGTTAAACTTGGCGTTATCTTTTCAATTTTACTCGTTGTCTCATCTCATGCATATCTATTCTGAGATCAACTTTATTCACTTGGAGTTTTATTTAGGGTTTCCGTTAACTGATGGTAGTGTTCCAGTTAACGTGCTTTCAATAAGGACGTGCATGCTTGCACAATTGTCCATTTTTAGATTAGATGTTTTGGTTAACTAATGGTAGTTTTCTTGTTAACTATATAGTTTGCTTTATTAGGGCTTAGCAATAAATCTTGCATGCATTGCAAGACTGTAGTTGACTCGAGGTGATTTTAGGGTTCCCTACACCTTTCGATGTCTATAAATAAGAGCTTTTGCTCATTTGTACATAACTTTTGCACGAGAGAGAAATATATGCTGTGCCTACCTTGCCCTCAATATTGCTCTTTTGTATCTGTTCATGCATTTTGCTATTATGATGAATTGTTATGCCGCATAGGGTTTCATGCAATTATAATGGTGAATTCTTTCCTTAGTTAGATAAAATATGTTTTGTGTTCAATAAACTTGTTCAGATTGAGATGATAGTTGTGCCACCTTGCCTTCAAGTAGAGAATCGTATCGTTGTTGTGTGAATAATAAACTTATTGATTGAGCTGATAGTTGTGCCACCTTGCCTTCAAGTTGAGAATCGTATTCAATTTATCGTATATTGTTGTTTCCAATAAACTTGTTTAGATTGAGCTGATAGATGTGCCACCTTGCCTTCAAGTTGAGAATCTATACTTGTTTATCGTCAGATAGTCATCCTTGCTCCATTTCCTCATGCTCTGTTTTCTTGAGGAAACTGGATAGATTTTAAGTAATTAAGCCTAGTTCTCGTTAGTAGTCTACGAAACCAGAAAATACTTAGCTGCAACGTATAGAGTTTTCTTGAAAGCCTTGTACCTCTATAGCTGAGACAAAAAGACAGGAGATAGTTTAGATTACTTTTCCCTTTCCAAGCATTTTTGTTAAAGCACAACGAGGGAGCTTCCCCTCCTAATTTGAAGAGCACTCATTGCGTAGTGTGCATAGCTGTCCGTACCAACTCTTACTCCAGAGGTGCTAGTTGTTACGCCAACAACTTGGAGCTTTCTTACCTATTTTTGTTGTAGATCATTTAAATCTCATTGGCCTAGGAATAATTTTAAATTTGTCATGATTTGTGTTTATCACAAATGTTCCACAAACTAGGTATTGTCTAAATTTTTCAAAACATGCATAATTGACAACACTTCTTTGTCATAACTAGAGAATCCTTTTTTGATTCTCTCAACTTATTTTTATCAAAAGCTATGGCATGCCCTTTCTATGTCACAAGTCCAATTCATTCTCTTGACCCATCACATTCTACAACAAACGAAAGAGAAAAATTTGGTACAGAAAATACAAAGCATGATCTCATTACTTTCCTAAGTTTATCAAAAACTTGTGTTGATTGTAATCATACAAAAACTCATTCCTTGGTCATGTCTTTTAAGGGTGCTCTAAATTATGAAAATCTAGTAATTGCAAAGGCAAAGGAATCTTCTTAATTGAGTCAATGTGGTAGGAGCAGGCCAATCCAAGATGGCTTGGATCTTTTGTTGATCCACTCATACTCCTTGGGCACTAATGACATGGTGCAAATGTAAAATTGATGTCATCTCAAATTGACATTTAGATTCCTTTGTGAAGAGAGCCTCCCACTCCAATATTCCTAGACTTGTATCTATATGCTTCAAATGATCTTCCCATGTTTTGTTATAAATCAAGATGTCATCAAAGAAGAGCAATTTATTTTTTGCTTAATTGCTTATTAAATACTTGATTTATACATGATTGGAAAATAGCTAAAGCATTTGTAAAACCAAAAGGCATGTCCAAGAACTCAAAGTGCCCAAAATGACATACAAATACTATCTTTTGCATGTCCTCACCCATCACACAAATTTGATGGTAACTTGATCACAAAACAATCTTTGAGAATACATGACACCATGCAATTCATCAATTCATTCAATGATCTTGGAAATTGGATAACTTTTTTAACATTCTTTTCGTTCAAAGTCTACTAGTGAATACACATTTGCATGGTATCATCTGTCTTTTGAACAAAAACCATTATTAAAGCAAAGGCACTAGAATTAGGCTTGATCTGGATCATTTCCAAAGGTTCCTTGATGGCTGTTTTGATCTCTTCTTTGTACCTCCTTGTACGGTAGTATGTGTAGTCATCACAAGCTTAGAATCCAATTCCAACTATATAATATGTTGAAATCCTCTATTAGGAGGTAGTCATGGAGGTAATTCATTAAATAACACAATGCTTGTGCAAAATAGATTGGATATCAACATGATAAGATTCCTTCTTTGTGGATGATATTTTGGTTGTCATTAAACAATGGGCTGTCCAAGTATCTTGTCCTCTCCCAAAAGATCGTTACATTCTTTTTGTTGAAACCAGTCTTGGGGTTCTATTTGCAATACCTTAAAGCACTACTTTCCTTTTGACTTGAATTTCAGCTCCGTGGTTTGGTAGTTCCAAGTGAATTGCTAACAATGAATGTAACCATTGCACTCCTAAGACCATGTCAGTCTCTCCAAGGCCCACTACATAACAATCATTATTCACCTTGTGTTTTTCTAGAGTGATGTTGTATCCTCTTGGTGCAAGGGATGATGAAGCCATTTGGAACTATAACATTAAATCCTTCAAATTCTTTATTTTCAGTCCCCTTTACTGCCAATATCTCATTTATAAAGTTGTGGGTTGCCCCCACTATCAATTAGTTTTATAGTATTTTTCCCTTGCAAAACTCGACAACTTGAAAGGATGATACCTGGCAGTACCAGAAAGGGCAGCAAGGGTGTCTTTTGAAGATTTCTTTTTCTTCTCTTTTAAGTTCTTGTTCATTTAGGCATCCTCAAATTCAGTTTCTAAAACCTCTTCCTCTAAGACGACAAGCCTAATAAAGAAAAGGTTAATTGTACCTTTTGTAAGAAATTTGGTCACATGTGATAAGCGTAAGTGCCTGAAAAAGCAAATGACTCATCTCACCCATCTTCTTGAAAAGAACAACATTAAGGTACTAGATTTAGCAAAACAAGATTGATTTAGATTCAACAGATTCCAAGAAGGGGAAAGGAAAGGGAAAAGCCCTTGTTACAATAGTTTCATGACTTGATAACTTGAGTTATTGACTCAAGTGCTTCTCACCACATGACCAATACACAAGAAAGTTTCTCATCCTTGGTGTCGTGTTCCTTGCTTGATATTCTTAAGGGTAATAATTCACCAAAAGAGGCTCTAGGGAGAGTGTTTGTTGACATTGGCAGTGGGACATTTCATGATGTTCTATGTCTGCTTTGTGGACTAATCTCCTATTTGTCTACTTGATCCACCGTATAGGTTTCAACAAGCAGGTTGAATTTTCTCTAAATACAATGGTCATCAATGAATTGCACAATGGGTCTAAATTGGTATGGGAAAAGTAGATAAGCAATTTAGGCTCTGTTGTACCCCAAAAAATTAAAATTTTTGTTATACTTAGACATTTTGAAGCAATGAGTAAAAGTCTTGTTAAAATTGCTATGTTACACGGGGACGCGTCCCCTGCCCCAAAACCCCCTGTACCCGTCCCCACCCGTCCCGGGGACAGGGGGACGCATCGGGGACAGTCCCCTGCCGTCCCCGAATGAAGAAAATTCCCAGGAAACGGGGGGGGACGTTTCCTCTTCTCTGGGAACGGTCCGCCGTCCCCCGCATGTATGAACTGCCCAGAACATAGCTGCAGAGTACGCTGCTGAGTTGTAAAGGATAGTACAATATTTGGGAGTGGGCAATGGGAACATGCAGGAAGGATCGTTACGATGTGATGTAAATGTTTTTGTTCGGCCAAAAGGTGACCTTACCTTTGGAACTAAGGTATTGTACTGTGCTTTAATCTTTCATCTATGAAGGCCTGTCAAAGAAATATGCAGCTGATTGTTGAACTTGCTTAATATTAGATGTTTTCATGGTAGCTGTTACTTAAAAAGAGTTTGTAGGTTTGGGTAGACCATAATTAAAAAACTCAGACCTGGCAAAAACTTAGCAAGCCTAAATGACTTGGACCTGACACTCAGCAAAAACTCAGCTTATTGAAAAGGCATAAATTCATAAAATAAACTTAAATGATAGACGAGAAGCATAAACAATGAATTTAGAGAACACATAAGTCTATTTTGAACATAGCAGCATTACTTGGAATTGGGATGGACTTGGTAATTCAAAGGTATTTAAGCAGATATATGTTTGATACTGCTGTGATAAATTTTATAATGCTTTAAAGTTTAAAGTTTAATGACATTTATGATTTATCATGTTCATATGTTGTTATGCTACCACTCTCGCGATTTATTTATATATTGATATTGTTGTTATCAATTATTAATTTATTGACATATATCTCTCTCTTTCCCTCTCTCTGTCTATAATATATTACTAATTTTTGAAAAAATCATATATATATATGTAATTTGTATATCGCCGTCCCCTATCGTCCCCTAAAAATTTGCCCCTAGGAAACGTCCCGGAAACGCGTCCCCAGCCGTCCCCCCGTCCCCGTCCCCAAAAGGCCGTGGAACATAGTAAAATTGTCAAAAAGGTCAAAATTTGGGTGTGCGTGTCTTGCATGAGGGGTTAAAATGTGAAATTCCCAAAATTTGACGATTTGGGTCTACTCAGAGCGACCTAATCTACAAAACCCAGATCTCAGTTTTTCATCCCTACTTTTTAGGAAAACTGCTATTTTTAGAAATTTCCTAAATATAGTAACTTTTTCTAGGTTTTTCTGGGTTTCTTTCGAAATGGATATTGGCAAAACTTTCTAAAAATAGAAAGTTGGTCCGATAGAGTTCAAAATACTTTCATATCAGGCTGGTGCAGTCAGAATCTCAAAAAGATCAGTTTTGCCCTAGTGGGTCTATTTTGCTTTTTCAGAAGCATTTCAGGAGCTCCAAAGCCATCAATGGAGGTCAGTCAGCTGCCAGGTGTCAGATTCAATGATCAAGCATCAAACAGAAGACAAAATGATGAACATGCATGTTGAATGAAGAAGGAAGGTGAAATCTACCAGATTTTGACTAAGTCTGCTTGTCATGGGCGCCCCAGGAGAGAATAGGTGCCCATCTTTTTAGGGCACCAGATGATGGAATTAGGGTTTGAGCTCTTAGTCAAAGTTATTTAGAATCCTCTCAGTTCCACAACGAGTCCGATAGCACAATCAACGGATCATCTAGTCGCCTGAGATTCAGAGCTGAACAGGGAAGATCCAAACAGAAATCAGAATGAAAAATATGAAAATCATGAAAATTTGATTAAGTCTGGGAACTTTGGGCGCCCCTGGTGAAGAAGGGCGCAAAACTTTTTGAAGGGGCAAATCCAGCAGTTAGGATTTGCTAAAGTGCTCAATCTCTCTGGAATTTAGTCTGCTTCGCAATGAATATCTTTGTCCGGGCATCCGACTGGTTATCCTCTGGCAAATTCAGATCAAAGGTGAGGGTATAGAATAAAGGTTTCAAATTCTGAAAGATGGAAAGTGAAAAATGGCTAAGTCTGGATGGTTTGGGCGCCCTAGAAGGAAATAGGCACCCTTGATTTTGAGGGCTTAAACAAATAAATTTGCCAATAGAACCTCCAACGTGATTTCATGAGATTTGAATAGGCTTTCCAACGGGACTATTGGTTCGTCAATCCGAGTTGGCGGTTGTCAGATGCAGGAGGTGAAATAGAGGGTGAAACAAGAACTTAAATGCTGAAGTCAAAAGCAAGGTGAAAATTTATGAAAAATGACTAAGTATAGTAAAGTTGGGCGCCCCCAGCCAAGAAGGGCGCCCAAGTTTTTGAGGCTTCCAATGGACTTTTCTGTAGTCAACACTCCCAGAGAACCCCCTTCAGAATCTTCTCAACTTCGCGACAAGCCCAACCATCAATCAATCCGAGCTCCGGAACACCAAATCAGGCAGGATCATTTGTAGAAGTGAAAGTGGCAAAGATATCATAAAAATGGCTATGTCTGGTCAAGTTGAGCGCCCCTGGAGAGAAACGACGCCCAAGATTTTGAGTTCTGAGATGATGGAATTCGTTAATGAAGCGTCTAAGATCATCTCGTCGGTTTCAGCCAAGCTATCCAGTGAACTTGTCAGCTAGTCAATCAGATCAGCGTAGCTCCTGGAATCAAGATTTCATCAAAAGATCAAAGGGAAATGAAGAACTTGAAAATCATGCAAAAATGGCTTACACTGTGAAAGTTCGGAGCCCCTGGAAGAAAAAGGCTCCCATGAATTTGAAGGTCAAAACGGAGTTTTCCGTCAGAGGCGCCTCCAGAACAATCTTCTCAGAATTAGTCAAGCTACGCGATGAATCATCCAGCTCGTTCATCGGATCAGCTAAACATCCGGAAATCAGGATCAAACCAGGGGTCAAAATGGAAGAAAAGTTAAAAAAACTCAAAAAAGTGGTTAAATCTAAATGAAGTAGGCACCTCTAGCCAAGAAGGGCGCCCAACTTACAATGCCTTAGTGAAATTTTCAAAGTTTTCAAAAGATTCAAAATGGCAAGGGAAAAATGAATGTCTAAATTCATTGAAGAAGCTGTGTTTAGGGTTTGAAGATTAAAGCAAAAGAAAGCAAATCTATTTCAAGCCCTAAATCTATTTAAGACATCTCTTCCTTTCAATTTTCATCATTTTTACAGGTGGCTTCTGTTGATGTGATTTTTATGACCGCACCAATCAGCAGAACAAAGTTATCCGAAGGCTACTCTGTTCTCTCTTGATCAAAGTATTCCATGTGCTAAGATTGCGAGATAGATCACACGTTCAACTCCAAGGTTCCGAAATACTAAGAATACCCTCAGTTGGTTTGATGTGAATTGCTGTTTTTTTACAAGGGGACTTACACAATTGTTCAGGATATTTGCAGTAAACAACAGATATATGCTTTGAAGGGGATTTTCGTGCGAATGATTTAGCCTTGAAGTGCGAGTTTCTTAAAGCTAACCAAAAGTGTGCAGAATTAAAATGGATGCAAGGTTTAGAAGATCTAAATTTTAACCTAAATGCAAGGGATGTTAAGCTTAATTTCAGTGAACTTCGACCAAGCGTTGTCTAGCCTCCTGTTGGACAGCTTCGACAAGGTCAGTGCAATCTTCAAAGGAGAAAAAGGATGTTCAAATCACGATTCAACGATGCAAGTACCATCACAACGATGCATAGCTACACATGAATCTTGACCGAAGTTAAGTATAAAGCATTCCAGTTGACCACGCAGGACAAGCTTACCATCAGTAAGATTGTTAGTGGTATGGACTAAAGAAGCTCACTTACATCAAACGTAAACACCCATAACTAACTATTAGCATGAAAATTAAATCCTACTTGAAGTCGAAGGAAGAAGAAACCTCACAAACTTCTCACAACAAAAGTTGAGTTCACCATCAATGAAATGCTTTTATTATGATTAGCCTTCGTGACAATCTCTTACAAAAATTCTCAAAGGGAGAATTCCCCTTTTTCTTCAAATAATGGAATGAAAACTACTCTAACTCCAAAATGTCTACTCTATATTCTGCTCTGATATCTCACTAATTGCTAACTACTAGTGTACAAATGAGGGGACTCCCCTTTATATAACTGGCCAATTTCAATGGATGGTCCAGACCGAATTACAATGGAGGGCTCAGATCGAGCCACCTCAGCCCTAGACAAGATTTACCCTAAAAACCGCCAGAAGGTGGAGTGGCATCATTAATGAACCCAAAAATAGCAGATTCCTCCTTGACCACTATGGGCAATCAATGCCCACTATCCCTCTAGAAGATTCTCGTCCATGACTCGAATTCCCTTGCTCTTCTCTCTGACCGCGTAAGCTACGAACCGGGCCAGTACCTCATCAACTTCCTCATAAATTGTCAGAGTAAGATTGAGCTGATATTCAAGGATAGCTACCATCTGTTCATGTCGATCGTAAGACTT
Source organism: Sequoia sempervirens (assembly GCA_007258455.2). Classification (NCBI taxonomy): domain Eukaryota; kingdom Viridiplantae; phylum Streptophyta; class Pinopsida; order Cupressales; family Cupressaceae; genus Sequoia; species Sequoia sempervirens. The sequence goes on from VDFB02297952.1 coordinate 59,082, forward strand.
TCCCCAAGCCTCAATAGACTCCTGTGTGCTTTGAATAATTGCTGAGAACGTAGAGATGTTCTCAAAGTCAAGTTGAGAGAACATTTTCATCTCAGAGAAGAAAGGTTGCAACCTTGCCTTCAATCTGTCTATCTCTACCTCCTCGGGAGCTAGCCTCTTAGCGAAGAATGCATCCAATGTATTGAGGATGCCCTCGTGAATATTTCTCATCGCCTTCTTGATTTTGGAAGACTCCGCAGCTGCCATGTCGAAGAAGCCCTTTCCGGTGAATGCAGCTGAATGCCACCCAAGAAAATCATACCTGTCCTCAGCCTGGATCACTCCTTCATTTACCAAAGTTTGCGTGGGCACACGCATCAAAACAGCAAGGCGAGGAACGGTTTTGTCCTTGAAAATATGAGTATCTCCCCAAGCTTGCTCGACAGCATCCAAGCGTGAAAGGATACCAGATGCACTCTGAAAAGATGAGACAAGATCGGCCATGAATTTCTTTGCCTCAGTGCGAACTCCACTTATCCATTTATCTCCCTCTCGTATAGCTCTCTTCATTTCCTCATGCCCACTGATTGGTTCTCGTGGCAGCTCAGGTGGAAGCTCTACCGCTGGGTTCTCTTGAGCACCTGGACGTGCTAGATGTTGCACATATCCGACCAATGCCTTGTGCTCCTTCTTCAATCTCTTATACTTTTCTTCCTTTCGTACCAATCTATCCTTCAAAGTGTGAAAGGAATTTTCAGCTTCTTCAATCACTTGCACTCCAGAAGGACGTCCCAATTCAATTGTGGTGACGGTGTAATTCTCAGGCATTGCGTCACTTAAGTCATGATCCTCCCTTGGAACGGCAATATGGAGGGTGTGCGAACCGGCCTCATTAGTCTCCATTTTCGAATACTTCCTTGCCTTCTTCCTTTTCGGTGACCTACTTGTTCTATTTAGAAGTTCCTCCATTTCAATTGCCAAGTCAGCATCATCGTCCTTATCTCTCCTTATTGCACGTGAGAGCCAACTGCGCTGAGTGTCGTAAACAATAAGGGGCTGCTCTTTAGTTGCCTCCACTTCACGAACCTCCTCTCGAGTAGTATTTTGTTGAGGCTCATCTATCTCCATATGTTGATTACTCTCCTCATGAGCTCCAACCCTTGAGTCTATAATGTCTTCCTCTTCGAAAACTGTCTCAAGCGCATGATCAAAGTGGCTATCCGTTTCCGTCTCTTCCCCTTCATCTAGTTGATTGGCACCTTCAGGAGCATTAGCACTTTGACTGTCCAGCTCTCTTGGCATTGGCTGGTTAACTTCTCCAACCTCTGGCTCCTCATTCATTCGAACCCTTTGATCTGCAAACAGCGAGACTTCGCGCACGCTGGAGGAATGGGCCAACAACTGAGTAGATGATGTATCTCCCAATTCCTGAGGTTCCAGTTGAATAGGTTCTTCCTGCTGTTGTGGCTCCGCAGCCTGGGCAATTTGTTTCTTCCCCTTTGCCAACACCGGTAGCCTTCTATCACCCATGAGGTTGTACGAGAGGGCAATTGATTGTCTCCTTAATCTGCGAACGTGCTCCTCTACCCAAGTCCTTGTAAAAGTCAAGACAGGAATAGACAAAGTGTCTAAGTCCGTAATCTCCAGCTCAGCCCAATCTGGTGGTGGGATTGGCATGTTCTTTATCGATTCATAATCTAGGTGAATAAGTCTGGTATCCTCATCAACCTGGTTCGGGACTTGGACCACTTCGCATTCTCTGATTAATTTAAGAGGCAACCTGGAAAACATTCTTTTCCTAATCTCAGCTTCGTCTCCAACATTCGCCCAAAAATCCTCCAAGTGAGCCCTGTGCCTGTATTCCTCACCCTGCACTGTTCCAATCTTCCCTCGAGGATCAAAATCCTGCCGGCTGGTATGGAGAGTTAACTGATAGAACCGCAATTCATCTTCTGCCTCCTTGGCTGCCTGCAAAGAAGGGCACTCCTCAAGCGAGTTTCCCAAAACAATGGGAAAGTGCAAACCTCCCTTCTTCTTCCTTCTTATAATTTTGTCATAGGCCACCAGTTGCCTAGACAACTCAAGCATAATCATCCTATTCGTGGGGTACCTCGGTAGTCGGTAGATGTATGAACTGTACCCTGGCAGCCTTAAATAGGTGAACTTTCGGAATTGGACGAACCAAAACCCATACTCCTCTATCAACATTTGCGCCTCTTCAGATATCCTTTGTTGCAATCTCCGCTGGAGGGTTCTCGTGATGTACATTGTGAAGGCGTCATTTACCCTCTTGAAATCAGCGGTGCTCACGAGATGCAACTGCCTACAAGATTCATGAATCTTGAACTGATTAAAACCACACCCAATCGGCTCTTGGTATGCCAACCCCCTGTATTTTGTCATCCGAGCTAGCATGTACATAACATACGAGCTCATGTAGAATGTCCTCGTTCTCCTCAGATTTTCGAATTGTTCATTGATGTTATCGTTGATCATCTGAGCCCAGTTCACTTCCACCTTTCCTTCGAGCACCATGCTGATATAGAAGAACATCCATGGTTCGAACACATATGATTGCGGGCTGCCGTTAACTCGACTGAGCAACATAATTATATCACAGTATTCCTGCTTGAGCTCCTTTGAAATTATTTGCTTTGGCATCCTGGCGCCAGGAGGCTTTGGCTTTCTCATCCAGGTGGTGTTGATTCTCTTCATGCATTTCTCGAAAGATGTGGCATACATCTTATCAGCCTTTTCCTTGGATTTGTATAACATCTTATTTGTAGCCAGGATCCTGAATGCCTCGCCAATTGCGTCAGGTGCAAGGTTGGCCAACATCGTGCCATCTGGAGAAACAATCGTCCGATGGTCCGAGTTGTAGAAGTTTGCGCACTCCATAATCAGCTCTGGACATCAAACTGCTGGTTGGAACCCTACTATTGCATACAATCCGCTCTTCACAATATTGTGCGACACTTCCGTCGGAGGATTGCCACCTTGCCCATATATCCTTCGCATGAAGGCCTCGAGGTTGAAAGACCCAAGGTTGGTGTCCGTCAAATTCCCGAACTTTGACACGATCTTAGACTCCGGAATAAAAGATTTCTTCAAACTCTTGATGATTGCCTGCCTGGAGGTGTTTTCTTTGATAGCTTCATTATTTCCAGCCTTAGTTCCAGCTTTGCTTGTTCTAGCAACATCAGCTTTTCGTCCTTCAGCCATCTACAAAACGAGAAGCAAACATTACACTTCAAACTTTTTAAAATAAAAACTTCATGAGATGGCTAGCAAATGGAGTTGGCTGCAAAAAGAAAATAAAATTAATAACTCCAGCAGTAAACTCCAACTTCAAACCTCAATAACTTTAAATGTCGAAATATAAAACTCCGAACTTCAACAATTTGCAGCCAAAAGAATTTTCATCTTTCTGGAAGAAATCAACTTCACAATTTCAGCTTCGGAAAATACTTCAAGTTTCAGCAACTTCGAAAAAATTTAAACTTCACCTCTTCTCGGCAACTTGGAGAAATAAATTTCTCAACCTCGGAAGCTTATACTTCAGATTTTACTTTGAGTCTCAGCAACTTCGCAACTTCAGAAAATTTCAAATCTCAACAACCTTGAGTTTTAGCAACTTCTCACAATTTCGATTTCAAAGAAATAAATCAACTTCTTCAGCAACTCTCAACTTTCAGCTCTCAAAGAAATAAATCAGCCTCACAACGAAAACTTTCAGCTCTTCAGCATAAATCTCAGCTTCGAATCTTGTGAAATGAAAATGAAAATCCTCAAAGTTTTATAACCAAAAGTTGGTGCTCATTTTAGCAAATGCCATTAATTCTCTTCATCATGACTTAGACATTTTCTAAATTTAAAAGAGAATATTCCAGTCGTCTTACAGTCGTCATAGCAATTTGCTATTCCGGGAGATTCTTTTCTGGATTTGAATTTAAAATTTCCCTCCCGACTGCCAGTTACTCCCAGCTAACTGAAGTAATTTCGAGAAAAATCATTTTGCTTTGATTTAAAATAATCTCACTATTTTAAAATGGCATATTTAAAATATAAAATTTAATTTAAATGCCTTTTAATTTATTTCACCAGCGTCCGTGAAAAATCAACGTCAGCACTTTAAAATGGCTAGGCACAATTTATTTTTCGTCCACAATAACTCCGAAAATAAATTCCCCACGATTAAAATCGTCCGAATTTTAAAATTTGATGGGTCCAAATTAAAAGAGAACTTTTAATTTAACTTCGGAAAATAATTAAATCAAATTTTAATTTATTTCTCTAACTTAGGCAAATTTTGAAATTAATTGCCTATAGAAATTTATCACTTCCAAATGCCTTTTAATTTATTTTTTAATCTTCAATCTCGCCTTAGGAAGACAATTTAAACGCTTTAGTCAAATATTAAATTACTCCTTCCTCTTGAGGCGCATATGATAATTGAGCCTTCACTTTTAAATGGGGCGCATATTGTAGCTTGGAGTTTCATTTTGTGACTTAGACAAATTTCAATTTAACGTCAACCTCCTTGGGCGCAAATGGCAGGCAAAGCTTTCACTTTCAATACTTAAAATATTTTAAGAGTCTCATTTTCCAGGTTAGATCTTCCAAGGCGCAACTTAAGGGATGAACTTCAAATGTAAATGCCTTAGATTATTTCGAGGCTTCTTCTCTACCAAAGGCGCATTTTGGGGACCCCACTTCCACATTTGTCATACTTAGAAAATTTTACCCTCACCTTTAAAGTTGGGCGCAAACAAGAGGGCAAGCTTTTGAAAGGGGGCGCATTTGAGTGGGGAGGCTTTTAATTTCGTCATTTAAAATCATCCTTGAAGTAGGGGCGCATATCATAGGTTCTTCCAATTTTAATCTCCACGCCTTAGTGTATTTTCTAACTCCTTCCAAGTCTAGGTGCATATTACCCTCTATGCTTTCAATTTGAAGTGGGGCGCAAATAGCATGTTAAGCTTTTAATTTCGGCATTTAATATTTCTTCTAACCTCTTCTCCCCTCCAGGTGCAAATGATCACTTGAGGTTCCACTCTTGAACACTTGATGAAATGTTAACCGCCAAGTCCTTAGGCGCAAATCAATGGGTGAGCATTGAATTTTCATAACTTAGAAATTTTTTTAAAGATCCACTCTTTCCTTTTGAAGGCGCATTTCACAGGAGGAGCTTTCAATTCCACGCCTTAGTGAAATTTTATCAATTTATTCTCTCAAGTTGGGGCGCATTTAAGAGTGGCATCTTCAAATTTCGAAACACTTAGAATATATCTTCTTAACCTCTTCTTAGCCAGGCGCACATCATGTGTCAAGCTTTCAACTGGGGGCGCTTTTGAGAGGAGTAGCTTTTAATTTCAACTCTTAAACATTTTAATCACCCTTCTCCTCTCCAGGCGCAAATGACCATTTGAGCATCAAATTCCCATGACTTAGAATATTTCCCAAGCTCTTCTACCCAGGGGCGCATATAAGGGGTCTAGCTTTCACTTTTGGCACTTAATGAATCCAGGCGCAAATAGGACCTCCAACTTTCAAGGCGCATATCATAGGGTAAACTTTCAATTTTAACACTTGGAAATTTCGTTCTCTCCTCTTCTCTACTCCTGGGCATATTTGGCAGGGGTAAATTTTAACTTTGGACACTCAGAAAATTTTATACCTCCATGCCAGACAAGGGCGCATTTTCAAGGGTCGGCTTTGAGTTTAACGCCTTAGTCAAAAATTCTCTCTTTCATGCTTTGGGCGCAAATCCACCCCTGGACTTCAAATTCTTGTCACTTAGAAAATTTCTATCCTTCAAGCTCAAGGGCGCAAATGACCCATGGAGGTTTCAATTTCCATGACTTAGATAAATTTTTGAGTTTCAATCTCTTCACTAGGTGCAAATAGGAGGTCATGTTTCCACTTTATACCTTGGGCGCAAATAACCATGTCTTCTTTTAATTTGTGTGCCTTAGTTAAAGTTTCAAGTCTTGAACTTCAAGGGCGCATATGAGAGGGGTTGCTTTCATTTTTCTATATTTTTAACTTCTTCCTTGAAGTGGGGCGCATATTACCCCCTGTGCTTTCAATTTTAATGCCTTAGGCAAATTTCGACATTAATCTCACAAGCTAGGGCGCATTTCACCATGTGAGCTTCCGGTTTTCATGCCTTAGGAAAATTTATTCATCTGTCTTCAACCTCTTAACAAGTTCCGGTGTCGGACTTGAAAAATTATCAAACTTGATGTGCTTTGTGCCCTTTGCCAAATTTAGGGTGATTTTCTCCTGCTAACCCTAATTTGCCCTGGTTTTCTATTTTTAGAAAGTTCCTTGAATTTCGTGCTTTCAACTGACTTTTGACCCTTGAAAGGCCTGATTTTCGCCCTGTTTTGAACTTCGTGGCGTGATCGTCCTGTCGGGGCCTGATGCCTGTTTGCACTTGCTATTTTTAGCAACTTGCTAAAAATAGCAATTGCTCAGAATGTCCTCAAATTTCACGTACTAAATGCTTGAAGTGTAACGATCGTGGCAAGATGCTGCTTTTGCACAACTGTCCTGTTCCGTCCTTGATTTTAGGAAACCCTAATTTCTCTGCCCATGCCTGCTAAAAATAGCAATTTTCTGATTCTCCATTCTCAGCAACTCCGTTTGTCTTGAAACTCGCGCCAAGGGTTCCTCATCACATGTTTGACCTGTTCATACTGAGACTTGATGTTGACCTGCTATTTATAGCTGCTTTTGAAGTGACTTACTATTTATAGTAAGTGCTTGTTTTTCGAGACTTCCTTAGCTCCGTTCGAGTTAAAATTTGAATGCGGCGATCCTCGTTGGTAAACTTACCTGTCTGCGCTGGCGCCTGAGATTGACTTTCTATTTATAGCCTGCGTCGAGAACACCTTACTAAAAATAGTAAGTGCTCTGATTGCCTTCAAATTTTGCTAGCAAACTCCTCGGAAGATGCTGATCATGGTGGATACTTCAGTTTTGGACATTTTGAGGTCTGATTCCTCATTTTTAGTCCTCAAGCTCGAAACCCTAATTTTCCTGCATGTTCCTCAAATGAGCTCTGTTTGACCTCGTTTCTGTTGCATGTCGATCAGTTCGTGATTCTGAAGTGCTGGGCAGCTGCCAGAGTGGTACCTACTAAAAATAGAAAGTGGTTGAAAAAGTGACCGACCGGTTACTGGATGACTTTGCATGTTACACTGCCTGAGGGATCTTGAAAAACCCAGAAAAATTATCAACATGCAAGCACTGGCTAAAAATAGTAAGTTTCTGAAAAGTGACCAGTTCCACTTGCATGTTACATCGTTGCGGAGGTCTTGGAAAACCCAGAAAGAATATGCTGACATGTGCTGAGAAAATCTGCATGCAAACCCTAATATCGGCCTCCAAAGGTTGAATGCTGAAAGTCGTTGTGCTGCTTTGCATGTCATATCACTGCGAAGGTCTCGAAAAACCCACAAAGAATCTCCATACATGCATAAAAAAATGTAACATGTAAACCCTGGAATTTGCTCTGGAAGCTGAACTGCTAAAAATAGCAAGTCGTCCGTTTTTGCTCAAATTTTGCTAGAAATGAACTCGAAGTGCTCAGAATGTAAGGAAGTTGCCAAAATGTGAAAATCTTGAGAAGATCAACCCTAAACTGACACTTACTAAAAATAGAAAGTTGGCAGAATTCAATGAAAATTCAGGGGAAACTTGCCAGAAGCATTCTAATAGTAGTGTTAGGCTCAAAAGTTGACCAACCAACTCAATTTGACCCCAAAGTGATCTAAAGATGTAAAACCCTAATATCAGATTTGGCCAAATTTTATGTTTAAGCTCGTAGATGGGAGCATCCCCGGAAGGCAGATAGCAGAAAAGTAACAGAAAGAGAGAGAGAGAGAGACAAAAACCAACGCCAAAAGACCAGAATGGAGCAAAAAATTTAAATTTATTTTGAATGGGGCTGATGTGTGAAAAGGTCACAACAGCTTCCAAAGAGAAAAATTAGACAGCAACTTTGGGGTTTATTTCAAGATTCAAAGAGCTCAAGGTTGCTGATTTTTCATGAATAATTTTCAGACCAGCAACTTGAGACCTTGCTTTTTCATGCTTTTCATCCAGAAGATCAAATTTTTGAAGGAGAAGGTCAAAGATTTTTAATTTTCAGCCATCTGGGTTTCTTCATCTCATTCTTCTGAAGAATTTTTGGAGAAATTCATCAAGTTGCAGCAGCTATTTATTCCTGCATGTCGGTGAAATCTTGAGTTTACAAATTTTGATCATTTGGGTCCTCATCAAAGCAGGTCTTCCAGAGAAAACCCATATCACAGTTTTTTCAAGAAAAATTCAAATTCTAGGGTTGGCTGCTTTTTCGATCAGCCATCAGTGTTTTTCAGATCTGATCAATTGGGTCCATTTCTAATTGTATTTTGAACAAAACCCAGGTGCCAGCTTTTTTGGTGAAAATTTGAAGAAATTAAAAGGTTTCCTGCTTTTTCAGTCAAAATTCAAAATTTTCAAAAACGGATGATCTGGGTTGTCTTGCAACGAAATTATGAGAAAAACCCATATCTTAGAAAA
>VDFB02297953.1:0-30404 GCA_007258455.2 Sequoia sempervirens
GGAATGAATGGCCAAACCTCACTACCAAATACTCTAAAGAAGGATACATTAGGCTTGCGATGAGACCAAGCCTCCATAGGGGTCATATTCCACACTGCCTTGTGGGGTGATGAGCAAGGTCATTGATGTCACTTCTTGCATCATTTAATATTTCAATTATCGAACCAGGTGTGTCTTAGAGCTATATGCAATAAGGATGTTTCCATGAATTGGGGGGTTTTTCACTATAAATAGTGACATCTGGTTTTAGTTTAATTCCTTCAAGAGCTTTTAGGAGTTTTTAGGAGCTCTCAGGAGTGGAACTCAACAACTAGTTTCTAACTAATTCTAAGGACCTAATCCTAACTTGTCTCTTAACTAATGCTTATTAAAACTAAAATAACTTAGTTCAGATTTCACCTAACTTATTTGTAATTTATTCATGGAAGAATTAAGCTAAAACCAAATTCACTCTTAATCTAAAACTCAAAATTGGAATTTACTTGAAAAGAGAATCTATTTATGTTTGCAAGAAAATAAATATTAATCTAGAAAATAGTAACACCAAATTCCACGAATGAATTCCAAACAAGATTCAATTTTGTCTTCCCATAAGTCATCTTTATCTCTCCCATCAAAAACCACATGCATTTGAAAATGATTATTGAGTCTAATTCCTATGAACATCAATTAAATCTATAGTAAATGAATGAATATTAATCTACAGTAAAGAGTAATGAACTACCTTAAGAACACAATGAATTTAATCTAAGAGTATAAATAATTGCAGTCACTAACAATGATTAAACATAGATCAACATTCTGAACTTTCCAATTGATACAAATTAAACATAAATTAACTAAATCAAAGAACATAACAAAGGTCAGCTCCTTCAGTTGAGCGGGCACTGCTCTTCCTCTGGTGGGACCTTAAACACCGAGATTCAAATTAACTCCTTATTTGCATTTAAATTGGCCCAAATAGGTGAGTAGAACAAAAGTGTGTATTACAAACATTATAATGCTTAAGTGAAAGATTATCTAACTTCAGACTAAATCTAAGGATGGATATTTATAGGAATATCCACTTATTTGAATTCAAAATCTAGCGTTGCTTGCCAAGATACAAAGTGACAAAACTAAAACTAAATTGAAAGTATCATAAGGAAATCCACCACATAATCACTGAACTAGAAGTTTCCAAATTGAATGAAGAAGTCAATTTGAAATTGATAAATCAGGATCCAGCTGGAGCGATCAAGAGCACAACAGATTCCAAGTTTGTTAAACATAGAGTTTAACAAGTCCACCTCATGAAGTAAGCATTTAATCAACTGAACATAATCCTCAAAGATAGGATGCTATTATGACAACAAATATTTCAAATTTCATAATCATTCCATCATTAACATCATTAAAAAGCAATGTGCATTTAATGCAAAATATCATTTCTAATATATCCCCAAATTAGTTAAATATAAGATAAAACAAGCAAACATATAGGTATATAATCTACTGCCAACATAGTTAATTAATAGCATAATAAAGTCTTTGTAAACATAAAATGATCAATTAAAGTGTCATTTTGAGCACTCATCATGGGGCATACGATTCTAAATGTAGTTGGCACAATTGACAGCTTTGGCCCAAAATGTTGGAGCCATGGACCTAGATTAAATCATACAATTGGCCATTTCCCTGAGAGTCCTTTTCTTTCTCTCCGCCACACCATTCTGTTGAGGAGTGTAAGGAACTGTGTGCTAATGAAGAATACCATGCTCACTGCAAAAATATTGAAATGCCTAATTGACATACTCCCCCCATTGTCTGTGCATAGCAGTCGAAGAGAAAAACCTGACTGCTTCTCCACAAATGTTTTGAAGGTCTTGAACATGGTGAGAACCTCACTCTTGAGATTTAGAAAATAGACCCATGTCCATCGGGAAAAATCATCAATGAATGTGAGCACATACTTAGCCTCTAAAAAAGGAGTTGGGAATGACATGAGATCACTATGGACCAACTCAAGGCGTTTGGTTGCACGTGTACCTTGACCCTTAGGAAAAGGATCTTGATGTTGCTTGCCAAGAACACAACCTTGACAAACAACATTCGTGCAAGAGATCTTAGGAAGACCAACAACTAAGTTATGTGCTTGCATCTGCTAAAGATATCTTCAATTCAAGTGCCCAAATCTTTCATGCAAAAGCTTGCTCATTGAATCAGCATGAGCAACAAAACATGAACCCGATGAAGACTCAAAGCCATCAAATCGATACAAATGGTTCTCATGATCAACTATCCCTGTAGCAACAACCTTCTCAAGATCCTGCAGCTGTCTAATAGTCACATTCTATGGAGTAAACTCAACGAACTTCCCATCTTTGGAATGATAAATTTGATATGTGGAAAGCATATTCGTTGAAATATCAGGAATAAGAAGAACATCCTCAATGCACCCATCTAGCATATGAACAGAGCCTATCCCCAAAACTAGAATATGTGAAGAGTTTCCAACTGCAATCTGAGAAGTAGAAGTGTGAACAATGGAGTCAAGAATATCACGTGAATTGGTCATGTGACGTGAAACACCTGAATCAAGAATCCAATTGTCTAAAGATGAATGAATGGCAATGCTGAAAGAGCTTGCCATTTTCCCATGGAAGAAGGCTTAGACACTAAAATTTTGTGCTTCTTCATAGCTTCCTCTAAGGCCTCTAGTCTCTTAAAACAGTGAGCCACATCATGCCCAGTTTTTCCACAAAATGAACAAGGATCTCCTTTCTTTTTCTTGGACTTGGAAGATGAATCTCTAGAGGTAGAAGAAGAAGGAGATGGAGTGGACTTCTAATTGTTCTTCTACTTCAGTTTGGAGGGAGTCTCACTACCTAAAGATGATTTTGTCTTGGGATTCTTCTTATTCTTTCCTTTACCCTTGGATGATTAAGCCATTAGAGCATGATTCTTAGAACTAGGTAGTGCATCCAACTGAATCAACTTGGCCTCCTCCCTAGTATGGCACTCACAAAACAACTCAAATGAAGACATTTTGTAATCTTTCCCCATGGCATCCATTGTTGAATAAAAAGTAGAAGAAAATTGTACCAAAAATTGTACTTGAACCTATGGCCTATTTTGGCATCAGTAAGCACTAAGATCAAAGTCCACTTTGTTGTTTCAAAAGATAAGATAACAACTAATGATTAATGAAGTGGTTGCATCATTAATTTCAAAAAATATAAAGAAAAATACTTTCAAATCAATTAAAGAGGCCCTATTTGTTTGTAGAAGATTAAAAAAGAAAGGGAAGAAGGCCAAGAAGAAATAGAATTTTAGATCCAAATCTCCCAATAATTCCCACGTAATTTGGATCTAGACTTGGAACATTTAGTCTTTTTGGGAGTTTGCAAGAGAAAAAAAATAATTCAGATAATTCTAGAAAGTCTCAAGATGATAGTGGGGCCTTTTTCATAGTCTTGACAACATGTGCATCAACAAGCGTATGGTTGATATACACTAGAGCTTCCTTCAACATGACCTCACATTAGGGTTGGTTTTCAAAGTATGAAGAATATGGTGGGAAGGTGTACATTGGAAATAAATATCACCTAAAGATTGTTGGTCATGGAAAAGTCTTGATTTGGTTCCTTGATGGGCATATGAAGAAGATCCATGGTGTATAACATATCATAGTTTGGCACAAAATCTAGTTTTATTAGCAAGCTTAATAATGTGGGTGTGTAGGTTGTTTTATTTGGTGGAGGGTGTAAGATGGCGCAAGGAGCTATGGTGTTTGCTAAGGGTGTATATGAGCACTTCATTTCAACTAGATGCGTGCATCATTTGATGCAATAATTTTTCTATTCTTATGGTAAAGAGATTTGTAGAATTTACACCTTCACCATTGGAACTAGTAGCAAAAAGAGTGTTGCATCTACTTTTGATGGCCATGCTTTCTAGGTACCTAAGGATGCCATTTCTTTAGAGACTTAGTTACTTATAGAAAAGATGATGTTATGGGAGTAGACAATAGGACATAGATTTTCTAAGAAGCATGGGATAAAGAGGCATGAGACAACTCCATATAACCCATAGTTGAATAGAGTTGCAAATAAAAATAATGACATTGATGGAGAAGGCTAGGAGTATGCTTAGTGAGGCTAGTTTAGAGAAGTTTTAGGTAAAAGAACTTTCCACAATTTGTTATTTGATTAACATGTCTCATGCATTACCTCTTGTGGATAAAATTCGTATGGAAGCTTGGATAGGAAAAAATCCCTTATTAAAACATCTTCATGTTTTCATCTTGTAAAAAATATGAACATGCGCCTAAGGAGAAGTGGTCAAAATATTAGAGAACGAGGTAGTTAAATTTATCTTCATTGATTATGGTGTTGGCATGAAAGGATACAAGAATTCAGATTTAGTGGTTGAGAGAGTTCTATATAACATAAATGATAGTTTTAGAGGGGTTAAGCCTTCCAAAATTTGGTAGTCATTTGAGGATGAGAAGGAAGATGTGGTTCAACTACCCTCAAAGACACGAGAAGGTTGAACTAGAAGCTTTTAGAGGACTAGAAGATGAAAACTTAGATATTTCAAATACCTCTAGAGAAGAGGTAGAACCTCCACCTCAACTCTTGAGAAGGTCCACTTGACATAGACCACAACCAACCAAGTATACTCTTGATTGAAGATGTATTTATGTTTGTTTGATAATTAGAATGAGCCTATAACTATGAAGGAGGTGGTGGTATGGATGATATTTTAAAAATTCATAATTTACAATAATATCTATTTTTGAACCCAAGTCAAATTGAAACCTTAATCAACTATTATAAATCATAAAAAAGCTAATCAAAATCAAAATGATGAGAATTCATTTTTATTTCATAAGAGCATCAATCATTATAGATTATAAACCCTAAAATGTCTATTTGAAACCTAGTTTGTAGATTATAAACCCTAGTTTTATAATCTAGAAAGAAGGGTTTGAAATACACATTTTAGGGTTTATAATCTAGAAACTAGGGTTTCAAATAGATATATTAGGGTCTCAATTTGATATTTTAGGGTTAAAAAATAGTTGTAAAGAGTTTCAATTTGACATTTTAGGGTTAAACATTGGTTGTATAGAGTTTCAATTGAATATTTTAGGGTTAAAAATAGTTGTATAGGGTTTTAATTAAACATTTTAGGGTTTCAAAATAGCTATTATGGTTTAAATTAAACATTTTAGGGTTTCAAAATAGTTGTTTAGGGTTTCAATTTGACATTTATGGTTAAAAAATAGATGTATAGGGTTTCGATTAATATTTTAGGGTTTTAAAATAGATGTTTTATGTTTAAATTAAACATTTTAGGGTTTCAAAATAGTTGTTTATGGTTTCAAGTTGACATTTTATGGTTGAAAAATAGTTGTTTATGGCTTTAAAGTATCTATTTAGGGTTTCAATTTTAGATTTTAAGGTTAAAAAATAGCTCTTTAAGGTTTCAATTTGACATTTTAAGGTTAAAAATGTTGTTATGGATTTAAAATAGTTGTTTAAGGTTTTAATTTGGTATTTTAGGGTTAAAAAATATTTTAGCATTTCCAATTCACAAAAAAGTATATTCACAATATCAATAAAAATCATAGATATGGTATTGAAAAATAATCGATGAATAGCAAAATATACAAGTGACTTGTGGATAGAAAACCTCCATTCAAAGCCATGAGGCACAATGCAGGGATAGATGTGTGCTTAAAGACCCCTTTTCAACTTGTTGTGCATGGTTTTCCTTCTCCTATGAAAGTGATGACCAACTACACAATGCTTGATGCTCCTATGAAATGTGAAAGAAAAATGACTTCTCATCATTTCACTTTTGATTAGTTTTTTACTATAAAACAATACCTTCATTTGAAGGTGAAAACCTTTGTTCAACTTAGGTGACCACGTTAGTATGAATATGACCTTCTTTCGAAGGTGTTTCCTATTTTTTAACCCCCTACAAAGTGAAAAAACTAATATCCCATATTTGGGACTCACTATTGTGGGATGACCCCTCAGTAGAGAGAATTAGAATTTTGTTACGAGGGTATTTAGATATTTGTGTGAAAAAACTAATTATTATTTGTGTTATCATGGTACTGATGTTGTGAATAAGTTATTAAACATATAGGGATTTGTTGATGCAAATTGGATAAGTGACTTGGATAGTTGAAGGTCTACTAGTGCCTGTGTATTCTCTATTTGGAGGTACAATGAGTTGCATGAGTAATAGGCATCCCATGATTTTTTTTCCATCATTAAAGAAGAATATATGATTTCTACACATGCATCTAAGGAAGGGGTTTGGTTATAACAACATTGTACAAGTACTATTTTTTATTGTAGGATTGTTAGAATTGGATATGATAGTCAAAGTGCTATTTATTTGGATAGAAATCACATGTACCCTACTTGTACTAAGCATGTTGATGTTTAGTATCACTTTGTGCGAGAAATAGTTGAGAATCGTAAGGTCTTGTTAGATAAGGTTGACACTCTAGATAATGTTATGAATTCACCTATGAAGTCAATGACCACAAATAAACTCTCTTGGTAGAAGAAGGCCATGGGACTTGATTTTTTTACTTAATTATATATATTTAAATAGATATATTTATAATATATAATGTTAAGTGGGAGAATGTTAGGATTAAGGTACCATTTACCTTGCAATATTATGTATATTTTATGTATCTCCAACACTCTTGGGAAGTGTCCTTGGATGTCTATGGTATGATTGAAAAATAATTTGTAAATAGTATCCCCAAGAATCTTGACATTAGTTGTTATATGCATTCATGAAGGAATTGGAGTGGTAGTGGTATGTACAAATTTATTCTTAGTAAATTTCTCAACTTGGGCATGAAAATTGAGTAGTGGAGTATCTTGCATATTGTTGAAGGGTCCCATATGAGTCGGTGATGATTTTAAATGTATACCTTAGGATATTAGTGAGTATGGAGGAGTTACAAGTCAAAGATGTCATCTATTTGTGTTATGGAGGTTATTTTTACTATTCATGGCTCATTGAGTTAGATTTGCTATTCTCAAAATAACCTAGATTCATTTTGGATGTGAGAGTTTTTGAATTTTACCATGGTTTAAAATGGTACATTATTTAGGGAAACCATTTGTGGTATTCCTATTCTATTTTTCTATAAATTGGAGGCATAAATAATAGTTTGATAAGATTATTTTATAGGTACAAAGATACTATCAAAGTGTTTTCAGAGTGAAGAGAGTCTTAATGTGTTGGATACATATCTCTTTGTTGAAGATTCATACATACTTGTCCTCTTTCTTTTGTGAAGTTTTTTCCTAAAAGGGGCTCTCCATCTAAATCTTGCATTCATATGATTTCATAAATTTGTTCTTATTGTTGAATTTATAAAATCAAATAATTATCATATGGTAATCCTTGGGAAAACAATTTTATATAGATGTACATACAATTGTAAGAGATTTCACTGCAATAGTTTCATCTTGTTTCTTAACAATCAAGCTCCCAAGCCAAACTCTAAATATTTTTGTTTAACATTCACTACATTACTATCATATATAATAAATGGCTATGCAAGATAATAAAAAAAATTCATTTGTGAGTCCATCTATGATAGGATACAAGATTCTTGACAGAGAACACATGAGAAAAAGTACACAAACTATCTTCATCTAATTTCCATGGTCTAAATTGACACAATTTTGTATGAGAATTTGTAATGATTTTTAGAGAAACATAAAGCATAGATCCTTCCATTGAAATTGGAGATGGACCAATATATAATCTATTATGGATTGGTCATTTACTAAACTAGGTTCAATTATATTATCTTAAAATTATCTTTTACTTTCTTGTTTTGTTGGCCACTTTAACAAATCTAGTTCTTGCATATCGTGTTAACCTAAGAGTCCAAAAGACCACATAACATTTAGGTATTTTTCCTAGTGGTTCATGAAACTTGTATCTACTCTCACATTTGGTGATTTGGTGAGGATCACAAAGGTATAGTTAGACGTTGCGAGAACTTGAATTGAACCAACCCATCACATTTCTAATGTCATTTCAACAAATCCAATTTGCATGATCTTTGGAAAATCATTTTGTTATGAGTACTTTCTTTGATGTTGAAGAGGTTCCTAAGAACACTTTAGATGCCAAAGAGGTTCCTGAAACTATCTCCTCGACCAATTGGTTGTTGGGACCTATTTAATTGGATGATGTAAATATATTGAGCCTTAATAACTTAACCATTTGGCTCAATCAATAGATAGAATGTTTGATCAAAGGTGTGCAATTCAACTTTACCCTTGAGCACTTGCTTGGGAAAGAAAAAACACAAAGTGTTGAGAAAATTATTGGTTATTTTTTCTTACTTTCATCTAATTTAATATGCCCTATCCCACCATATATAGTTTCATCCACATCCAATACAATTTGATACTCATCATCTCCTACTCCAATTTTATAATATTTAAATGAGTTTATGGGGAGGAAATGGAAAATGAAAAGAAGAGAACTTCACACATATACTATGACTTTAGATAAGTCATATTAATTAAATGGAGCAAATTGAAGGTTTAAGTTGTGTCAAAACATCAATTAGAAAAACAAAGACAATAAGAAAAATAAACATAATTGTAGACACTTAAAAATGTCCTCAATGATATACACACTTGAATTCTATATATTAACATTGTTTCATCCTGAAATCCATCATCTTTTTGCTTGCTTGATTAAATTAACCTAGTCATTTAATCAAATGCCTCATCTTCACCTATTAATCTAATTGACCTAATTGGGTTAATTCACCCCCTTTTGCACTAAAATTTAACCTAGTAAATTAAATAAATCAAATTATTTAATTTAGTCTCTAAGTCCTCTTATTTAATTAAATAACCTTAAGCTATTTAATTAAATATCATGTTACATCCCCCTTTTCATTAAATCAATTATTTAATGAATATCATATTATTCCTCCTCTTGCACATTTAAATTTAGTTTTAATTAACTAAATTGCTAATTATCCTCACCTTCCCACTTGCAAGGGAATATTCTTGGAATATTCCCTTTTGCACATTCCTCTAAAAGAGAATATTCCTATGGAATATCCCCTTTTATGCACTCATTCCTCCAAAATATCTCTTAACCTCTTCCTAATTCTTAGGAAATGTGTTTGTTGAAAGCTAGTTTGGACCTTGATTAAATTAGTCAATCCTTGTCAACTTTCAACTCTAGCCATGGATTGGAATCCTCAATCCATGTTTCATCTTCCTTTCATTGTTGACCATTGATTGATCTTTTTGATCTGAGCCCTTGATTTCTCATTTGCCTTCTTATTAAGATCGGAATGTTGAAATGCAGTTGCAACTGTTTTTTATTTGGTTTTCCTCTTGAATTTGCAATTTTATGTTTATTGAATTGTTGGTTTATGATTTTATGTTTCTTAGTTTGAGGCTTCTTATGGTTTTCTAACTGATGGCAAGTGTGGTGTAATGTGACATCTATAAAACTGCCATATCCCGGGGGGTTCCCTGGCAGGTCGTATAGGGGAGTAGATGCGCTGGGGAATTATGAGCTATTTGAAAGGGGTTGCAAATGGGACCAATATGGGACGGTCATTAATCCATTCTTCCCCTACTTCTATGATTATTTTTTTGTACCTTCCTCTTGGAGGCTAACCCCCTTACACAAACAAGGGAAGGTACCTAGGAGATGTATGGTAGGGTCCTTGGAGAAGGGCCTTGAGACCATCTCTCCTAATGGCTATGGTACCCAAGAATCTCCATCCTTGTAAACCCCATTGAAGCTTGTGATGTGAGTTATGTGTAATTGTTGTGATGTATGGGTGAATTTTTAAATAAATGACATGTGAAAGTGCATGAATGTTTTGTGAGAAAGAAAGTGACAATAAAATTGAGACTACTATTCTTGAATTGATATTAGAATGAAAGAATTTTATAACATCATGAGTGATGTTTATGATGCAAAAGAGAACCTTGACGAGTTTCCAAGGATGTTAAGGTGTTTGTATATGTGTTGGTGCAATTGCTAAACAAAAATGTTAACTACATGGATGGCTACTAACATTTGTTACACTATGAATATATTAGATAAATGTTATATTGGGAGAAATTTTGTTCTAAGTATTTAGATATTGGATTCATGGAAGTGATGTCTTTAATGTGCACTTATAGTTGAATGCTTTGATTGTCTCATCAAGAAAGAAAAGCAATTAATGTGTTTAATAGATTTATGTGCGTTATTGTATAGACATTATCTTCTAAACCTTAACGACTTCTAGGAGGAAGTCTAAGCTAAGGGGAGGGGAATGTAAGACCCTACGTCACATGTGATTGGTAAAACCCTAATTTATATCTTGTTTCCCTAAATAGATGGTAAGATGTATTATAGATGATAAATAGTGTGATTGTGTAACAATGTTCTTGCATTTCATTCTAACATTCTGTTTAATTATCACTGCCATGAAGGTGTTAAACTCATAAATTATGGAATGTGAATTGAAATTTAAAATGGAATTGTTGCATAGATAAATGTTAGGATATTAAGCTTATGAATTAATGTTGTACATGATTGTTTCTTACGAATAAATCTTAGGAAATAAGGGTGCGAGTATGAGAAGGGAAACCATTGAGAGAAAATCAAAAGACATCTTATTGTGGATATGAATTTGAACCTTTTTGGGGCTTAGAAATAAATAAAGTCAATGTGGTAAATTACTATAGTAAGGGTTGATATTAAAAGGATATTAGATTAGGTGTTATGTGGGTGTAAGTGGGGTTAGGGGTTAGGAACCCTTATCCAAGTATGAAACTCGGATGGATCCTTAAGAGGGTCTTTAAAGAGGGTTGTTGGTCAAATTTCCTTAGTTGGGATGCAAAAATAAACCCCCTAGGGTCTATACCATAGTGGTAGGGGTCAAGTAGCATGCAATAAGTCTCCAAGGACATGATTTGAATCCTAAAAAGCCCCCATAATGAGGAGTGACGAATTTTGAGGAAAGGATAGGGGTGAAAAGATTGAGGGGTTGTCCAAGTGCATGTTCCCCTCTTTAATGAGGAAATACCCTCATTGATGGAAGGAGGTACACTTCACACCTCCCCATTCAAAGATTTCAAGTTGAAACTCCTATATATCTTAGAGAGGAAGGAAGAGTGGAGTGTTACCCACTTCTCCTCTTGGAGAACTTTAGTGGAGATGGTAGAAAGAATGAGAAGGAAAGAGGATTCAACCTCTTTGGAAAGATAGAAATCAAGGTGGCTTGGCTTGGAGAGGAAGGATGGATAAAAGAGTTCAATCCCCTCATCTACAAGAAAGGCGATAAGCTCTTATTTTCTTTTACCCTTGTTTAATGGTTGTATGAAGTTGACATAGTGTACGGATCATGGTTGAAAGTAGAAAGTAGAAAATCTAGATGCATGAAATTTGTGCTATGTTAGTTTATCCCTTGTAAAAATGAAAAAATACTCCATTTATCATGATGGAGCTAAAATAATTCCTTGCTCGGGGTATGGCTAGAGCCCATGAGGCTCCATGATGCCATTATGGTAAGGTGGAGAGCAAGTCTGTCTTATTTTTGTTGCTCTTGAATTTCTAGATTTTGGTTGTAATATGAAATAGCTAGTATTCTAATGTAAGATGAAAGAATAGAAAGAGAAAAGTTTACTACTTTTGCATGTTAGTTGCTTAATCTTTAGTATCAAATGGATCATGAGCCTGGTTCATATAAGGAATTTTGTACCTTGTTGATATGGAAAGGAAGATTATTCTTTTAGACCACAATATCTATGTGAATGTGAGATCAATAAGCAGTTGAAATAAAATTCTGCATAAAGTTACTATAAAACCAGTTAACTATTGCAAGTATGATAAAATTCTAGTGAAACTATGCTTATAGTTACTACATGAATGAATGGGCCTTGAATGATTTCCTGTTGTTGCCTTCCTAAAAGAAAATGGGGCTTAAGATGAAGTATGCTAATGTTGTAACTGTGAAGCCACTAAATTAATTTTGTCTCAAGCTAAAAATAGAAACTAGAAATGACAATAACTAAGTATAGAGACAAACAGTTAAGGTCATAGGGCAACTGGTTGTGTATGCACATATTTTTCCCCTTTTGCCGTTATAACAATGTTTAGAGTGTTTTTCTTTACTTAGCGATGGGATTGAAAATGGGATTGTTTTCAGATATAAGAGGAAGAAAATAAGAGAGAAAACAAAGGAAATAGATAAGGTAGATTTATTACTGTTGTTTATGACAAGTTGTTGGGTCTGCGGTTGTTGTCTATATAGCTCTGAATGAAAATAAGAAATACATCATATGTTGTTAAATGATTTCGAGCTCCTGGTGGTAAAGTAGTTTATATAAGCAGCCTGTAGTAGGAGACTTTTCTTCTCCTGAAAGAAAATTTCCAAAGAAAAAAAAAACTTTTGTGAAATCTGTTGGAAATCGACCCTTTTGTGCTCGTGTATTCTATAACAATAGAGAAGGCAACATTAAATAAATAAATGAATAAAAGAGTAAATAGAAGATCTAAATTTTGTATCTAATATTTTTCCAAATAGAGGGCGACTGCAAGTGCGTCGAGCCCCTCAGTCACGCGATGCCAGAAGGTCACTGCTGTGAGTGCGAGCCTAATTCCATGAATAGGCTAGAGTTCTAATAAAACATGGGACGAATAAAGATCAAAATTTATAACTGTTTGTTTGAGAGAGTATGGACAAAAAAAGAACATTTTAAAACCCTACTCTTTCAGCGATTAACTCCCAGGTAAGGGCCACCTCCCCACCGCACACTGTGACCGGCCGAAGCATTTTCCCTAATCAAAATAGATGGAAGGAACAAGATGCAATGAAATACGACAACCGTTTGGTTCCATATCGATTTGGGTAGGGGT
The DNA here is from genome assembly GCA_007258455.2 of Sequoia sempervirens. Classification (NCBI taxonomy): domain Eukaryota; kingdom Viridiplantae; phylum Streptophyta; class Pinopsida; order Cupressales; family Cupressaceae; genus Sequoia; species Sequoia sempervirens. The sequence goes on from VDFB02297953.1 coordinate 12,931, forward strand.
CAATGCAGTTTGGTTCACTCTCTTCAAGCTTCTGTGAGCATTGCTCACCCTTAACAAATCTCTCTGAAAAATAAAGCTCACCATATGTAATCGCAAGCAGAATCTTGCAAGGAGCGATAGGCCAAATATAAAATACTCCCCAAAGTAAATGTGAAGCTAGTGTCGTCGGTTTTAGTGGAGTCCTCAATTGCCGATAGGGAAAGGAGATTTAATGAACTTTGAGTATGCTCACTAAATTCTCTGAACTGTATCTGCACTTTACATAGTAAAAATGATAGTTGCTTCAGTAATAGCCATTTTACTTGATCTCTGTGCTGATTTGGACTCTAATTCCACTTCTGATCTTTCATGTCGTACTTGCCAAACCGAACCCAATTTGAGTGTGCGGTATTCAAAACATTATGCTCAAAGTATGGGTTGAGCTACTATTTCTTTGCATCCAAATCTACGCATTTATGAGGGGAAGGTGGTAATATCTCGCCTGGGTTTCACTCCAGACTTTTGGCTTGCAACAATTATTATTTTTTTTACCATAAAATGGGCCCAGCATTATCGAATGCTTCAACCACTTGCAAATGGTGTTAAGCCTTAACGGACGCAGTCAAATCCTTGTCAGGCGAGCAGCTAAGATTCACCTCTGCCATACAGATTAGCATCTTGAATGCCTCGGTTCAAGTAAAAAGAGTAATAATATAAAAGATCTTATGTAAGATACACCAGATCCATGATTGGGATGTAGGAAGTGAGGGGTAGTCACCATAACCCTTAATGATTTTTTTTAAAACCTTCAACAACACTGTCCTATGTGTTTCTTCTGGAACGCTTCAAGTTATAGACATTAGGTGTTGTCTAATCATGTAAATCTGAAGTATGTATGTCATCAATTCTATCATCGCAGTCGAGGAAAAAAAAAACAACAAAGATGGGGTGCCAGAGCCATTTGACTGTTTCAGCTCATGATAGGATAGGTGCAGCTCCTAAATCCCATGTGGTCCTCGTCTTGAATCTGAAGTTTTAAATTATATATTAAAGACGTAAAATATGCTACGCCATCTACCGACACCTTAAGTTGTATTTCTCATATGCACACTTCCTTGCCATAAATTCTGTGCATCACATTTATATGGTTACCAAACCCCGAACTGTTTTCAAAGAGACTTTCCAAGCAGACAACTGTAAACAACAAAATAGAATATCAATTTTGTGTGGTGCTAGAATAATAATAAAATACACGTATATTTTTAATCGTATGAATATTTACAGTGGGATTAAGTGTGAGGGCACTCTTGAATAATAGTTATCACTATCATAATGTCTTTAATATTCCTTTAGCTCCCACACCTCTCCTTGAACGGCAGTAGAAAAAGATAATACATGGATGTTAAACTCAATAAAGAAACAAGAAGAAAAAAAAAGAATTAGTTACTTTGACTTTTTTTATAATTTATGTTTTACTTTATTACTTAGGGGATTTCGATTTAAATTCCATCTTTAAATATTCCTTAATAAAAGGATAAGTAGAGTATATTCCTATTCCTTTAGAAAGAGAAAAATAATAAAAGGTAAAATAAAACATTAGTTATTATTAACATTCTTTAGAAAAGGATTTATCTTTCATCTTAAAAGAAAACATTTTTAAATAATAATAGCAATAAATAAATGGAATAATATAAATGAATCATATAATTATTTTTGTATATAACAAGGAGGAATAATTAAATAAATAAATACTATGTGTGTATATATAAGAATTAAATAAAAGAAAGTAATAATAATGATAATAATGTAATGATAATATAACATGGATCTTTATATTAAGGATAATGTGAATAATTTTATTATTGATATGGGCATTAATGGATGGTATTCATAATAATATAAATGAGGGTATATGTAAAAGTGATATTACTTTCACATTTACATTCTTATTATGAGTGAAAATTATTATTATTTGTGAGTAATAAAATTGTAGAGGAAGTCTTAATATGTATTACTCCTATCAATATTCATATCTGCAGGTAACTTAATACTAATGTTAGCATAATAATGGCACAACTTTCTATAGATATTAAAATGTAGAAAGTAAATTAAAAAAAAAAAACAATATAATTAATCCTATTAATATTACCATCAAAAGTTACTGATTTAGTACTTTAAAATACCTTCATTGGGTCGCAGGGAACTATATTAATAATCACAATACCATATTGGCATTATTGTCAACATGAAATAGAAGTAGAAACTCCTCAGTGTAGGTTAAGGTGCCATAACCAATATCATGAGAAGACCATTAACGTAAACATTAAATGGTGACACTTGTAAATTAAATATTTAAAGTATAGTTTAATAGTTAGAGATATTAATAATAATCACATCACCAAGTTTAAAACAAGTAATAGTTTAAAGAAAAGATACTAATATCATCAAGTTTTACGATGATGACAACTATCATATTAATGTAATGTCAAAAGAAATATTGATATCAACGTTACCTCTAATTATAAATAATAATGTTGGACTAACGTTGAACATAAATCAAGTATTGGTGCTAGGATTAGTGGTTTCATTTATGGATTCAAAAAAAAAAAAAAGGGTTTTCTTGTTGGAAAAAAAATTGGGCATGACACATTGTTGACCATTGATTGATCTTTTTGATCTGAGCCCTTGATTTCGCATTTGCTTTCCTATAAATAGATCACTATTTGGAGACAAAGGGATCCATCTTTTGATAACAAAGTCATCATGTTGAAACTCACACACATTTGCATACTTCAATTGCTATCACTATCTTTGAGGGCAATTGGATTTTATCACATCCATTTGAGAGCATTTTCTTCAACATCATCCAAGCTTATTTCAACAAAATGGGATTGGGAAAGGGATGAATTCCACACTCAAAGCAATGCCAATCCCCTAATGGGATGAGGTTTGTTGAGTTTAATTAGGATTCTTTGTGCAATTTGAGCTTTATTTCAAGTTTTAATGGCTTCCAAGTTTAACTTCGGGAGAATTTCATTGGGAATGTAACTTGATTTAGCTAATTACATTGTTTTAAATTTCTTATTACAATCATGTTTAGTTTAATTAAGATTTACATCCACAACAACAAATATACTCTAACACCAATAATTACATAGTTCACCAATTAATGTTTACACCCATGAGAAAAATAGGATATTTATCTCTTATTGTTATCATCAATGAACACCTAAAGTTTTGTACATCTTATAAATGATCTATTTCTCAAATATGGAGACAAGCCTCTAGGGAAAAAGAAGAGACGATGAAGATTTTATTGTCTTATGTGATGTTTGGACTTCACAACTAAAAACTCTACCACTTGAAGTCCAACCCACACTACAAATAGCTAAGCTAGGAGATGTCACCTGCTTTTCCAAGCTTAATGTCACATTTTAACAAGGCCAAAAGAAGCTCTATAGAACTATATCTCCTCTTTTGAAACAACCTTTGTAAATGCATCTGCAAGGTTGAGGCTAGTATGAATCTTCTCCAACTTTAACTTACCCTATTCAAGGACACATTGAATGAAATGTATTGCAACTCTATGTGTTTTGTTTTGTTATGGAAAGCTGCATTTTTGGCCAAATGTATAATGCTATAGCTATCACTATACAAAGTAAAATCTTGTTGTTTACTTCCCAACTCACCTAATAGTTGTTGCAACCACAACATCTCCTTAGCTCCTTCAGTGAGTGCAATGTATTGAGATTCAGTAGTGGAGACTAGAGCTACCACCTTCCGCAATCTAGAAACCCAACTGATCACTGCCATTGCAAAGGTGAATACATACCTAGTGGTTGATCATCTATTGTCCAAGTCATTGGCCATGTTATAGTCAACAAATCTTTGTAATTGTATATATTTTCCTCTAAATCTTAAAACATGGTGTTAAATGCCCTTCAAGAATCTCAAAATCCATTTTACAACCTACCAAAAATTTACTCAGATTACTCATATACCTCCTAACCATTCCCATGAGCAATGTTCGATCTTGTGCATACCATCGCATACATGAGAATCATAACATCAAAGGAGTAAGACACTCTTTCCATGTATTCTTTTTATTCTTGTGTCTTAGGACACATTTCAAAGGATAGCTAAAAATGATCAAGTAAAGGTGTGTTTACTGCCTTGGCATTCTTTATGTTAAATCTATCTAAAACCTTCTCAATATACTTTCTTGTGAAAATTTCAATTCTTTTTTTTGCCTAGCTCTGATGATATTCATTCCAAGGATTTTCTTGGTAGTCTCTAAATCCTTCATTGAAAACTTTTTAGGCAATTGTTGTTTCATCTTGCTAACAAAAACCATGCTAGTTCCTATCACTAGCATATCACCAACATAAAGTAACAGAAAAATAAATTCTCTATTTTTCAAAACTTTATAATACACACAAGGATTGTTTTCATTCCAAGTGAAATTTTGCTTAGCCATAAGAGAATTGAAATTTTTTTCAGTAATAAAATAATTAAATTTTAATTACCATTTTCATGGAGCTTGTTTCAATCCATACAAACTTCGATTCAATTTGTGGACTAAATCCTCTTTACCTTCTTTCTTAAAACCTACAAGTTGTTGCATGTATAATTCTTCTTCCAAGTCACATGTAGAGAGGTTGTCTTAATAATTAGTTGCTCCAATTCAAGATCATGCAAAAGTGCCAATTCCAACACTACTCTAATAGAAGTCATTTTCACAACCAGTAAAAAAAATCATTGAAATCAACACCCTTTTATTGATCATAACCTTTGACCACTAATTTGGCCTTGTATCTCTTCTTTCCACTTTCTTATTTCAATCTATATACCCATCTATTTTTCAACACATTTTGATTAAAAGGGAGATGGACAAAATCCCATGTGTGATTTGTCATTTCATCTCATCTTTCATAGCTATCATCCATTGTTTACTATCTTTATTTTCACACACCTCTTCAAATGTAGTTGGTTCAGCTTGATTTAAAATTAATAGATGTTGAATCAAATCTTAATATTTTGTGGATGGCTTTTGTTCTCTGGTCAACCTGTGAACCTAAGGAATTAATTCCTATATAATTCCTTCTCCAACAATAGGTTCCTACTGGCTTCAATGGAGTGGTTAATTATATAAATGGGGTGCTAATTTAAATTTGGTGGCGACAGACTCTCTATTAGCTGTTCATATGTTAGGCATGGCAGACTTTGCAATGACTGTTGTGTGATATTTGTTGAACAGATGGTGGTGAGAAGAGTGATCTCTGCTCATGATTAGGCAATGACAAAATTTGTAGATGAGGCGCCTAATGTATGAGTTGTGTAGGACTTGAAGCAACAACCTGTTATAGTTGTGAACACCCCAACGCTGAGTTAGGAAAGTCATTAAGGGGCAATGCACCTTGCAATGTATGTTGGGCATTATTGAGGCAGCGTTAGAGTGTTTCCCATTTTCTGCGTTACTTTTGGAGAGACTATTGTGACATAACCATATCACTTCCATCTTTGATATCATCCAGTGGCACATGCTTTTTGAAAATGTCCACTATTTAGGGGACTGGGCATTACTTTTCCATTAAAGATTACATCTCTACTTCATGTATCCCGTCTGGATCTCATAGTCGGTAACCATATTTCTCATCTTTGTATCAAATGAAGACACATCTTTTTATTTAACATCGAGCTTTAATCTTTTTTTGGTGGGATGTGAATGAAAGCTCCATACTCAAAGTGATTGTAGGAGATCCTCTTTCCCAGCCACTTCTCTTCAGGAATTTCAAAATTCAATCAAGAGGACGGATCTTAGTTAATTGAATACATTGTTGTATTAACTATTTCTGCTCAAAATTATTTTCCTAAACTTGCATTTGAGAGCATGTTGCCCTCTCTCCAAAATTGTCATGATCAATCACTTTGCCACTGTTTTCTTGTGGTGTAAATGGAACAATTTTAATCTTTTGAATACCATTCTCTCTACAAGATTGATCAAACACAATCGAATAATATTCACTCCTGTTGTCAGTTTTTAGACAATTTTATTTCTAGTTTGGTTTTCAACAAGTGTTTTGAAATTCTTAAACATGTCAAATACTTCAGATTTCCCTTTCAACATGTAAACCAAAACCTTCTTAGTGCAATCATCTAGAAGAGAGACAAAATAATTAGACCTATCAATTGAAGTTATTTCTCTGTGACCAAAGACATTTGAATGCACTGACCATTTGAATGCACTAACTCCATTGGTCATGACTTCTTCTCATGTTTCTTGGTAGATAATCTAGTCTTCTTTTGTTTTTCATATATGCAATGCTCACACAACTATAATCTATTAATTTCAACCTCAAAGGTTGATCATTTTTGTGCAAAATCTCAAGGTCTTTCTTACTCATTGGGCCAAAACTTTTATGACAATTTCTTTTGATGTGGCCTTCTTTACCACAATACTAGCAACTAATATTTATGCCCCTTGATTTTGATCTCTTGCTGGACTTTGATCTTCTCCTATGGTTATTTCTTCCTCTTTCTTGTGATCTCCCCCGTTGTTAGTTACCAAAGTGTATCCTGATGAAGTACCTTGATTTTTCTTTCTCATATCCTCACTAAGGAGAGTCCCAACAACAACATCAAATTTTAATACACTTCCCTTCTTGTCGAATACCAAGTTGTTGATACCCACAACAATTCCTTCCTAGTTATTGAGTAGAAAACACAATAACAAGATGGCCTTGATTTCATCATCTAAACTTATGCTCACAAAAAATAGTTAACTGAATAAAGTATTAACTGCCTTCTTTCATCTTCAATTTGTACAATTTCTTCACTAGAAAAAAATATTTGCTGCAGAAGCCATCTCATACATGTTAGACAATTTATCTCACAATCTTTTCATTATTTTTTTGTTGCAATATTAAATAGCACATTATTGAATAGAGAGAGGGTAATTGTTACCACTTCATTTTTATCTAATTTCTCCCAATACTCATTAGACATCGCAATTGGCTTCTTCACTTTACCTTCCAACATAATTGAGAGGTCTCTCTAAATTAATAACACTTTCAATTGCAACTTCCACATCCCATAGTTTTGTAGTGTCATAAATTGTTGCCACTAACAATTCACTCTAGGGTTGACACTCTATTTTGTATGTATGGTTAATTCTATTCATAATATGACCATTTTGTGGTCTAATTAAGAAACTAAGCTAAATTCCTCAATAACTGGCATTTCAAGAGCAAAAATTGCCAGGACATTAGAGCAGTGTGCTAGTGTCCTGCATGAGAGTTTTAAAAGGTCTTAAATTAGGATGTCATCCTTTGGTGTCTTGAACATTGCAGCTTGTCGACCTAACTTGAAAAGGTCTTCAATGAGGCATATATAAACAACTCTCTCTCTCTCATTTAGACATAATGCTACTTCTTGATTAATAAGTACTCTCTCTCTCTCTCCTTCTCTACATGATTTCTAAAGCTCTCTTGGAGAACATTATTATTGTTATATACTAACCCTTGTAGGTATTTGAGGAAGCTTATTCCTTCTTCATCAACTCCTTGTGGTGACTTGTAATATGGCATCACTCCAACAAGGGTTTCACACATATGTTGACTCTATTTCATGCTATTTCAAGTACAACAATCTTTATCATTTATTTTGCCTCTACTCTCTCAAAAGCATGTACTCTTTATCATCATCACCATTGCTATTGTGGAGGTGAGAACACCAATACAGGGTTTGACTTAGGCAAGCCCCTATACATCACAACTATTTTCCCTCTTTTGTGTGTACACATCCTAATTTGGAACTTCCAACAATGAGGATCTATAGGAAGACAGAGTGAATTGTAACAAATATTGTTGGATAGGATTCAGACAACACAAAAAACTAAGGACACTAGCATCCCATGCTGGCATCTTGCCACTTTTGCACCCACTTCCGGTGATAGATTCTATCAAATCTATCTTTTCTTGTTTTCCCCTTGTTTTTTGTAAATCGTAACAATATTATGTATATTCTCATAGTTAATCAATTAGAGTTATCCATTATTTAATTTAATCAACACACCTATCAATCTTTCATCTTTGCAACAAAGGAACAAAGTCCCACCAAACAACTTGGCTCTTCTTTGGGGATAGTAGCCAAGCTTTAAGTCTTTGGTGACTCATGTTTTAAATGTTGTATGAGAGAATGATTGATCTAAGTTAATGTATTAATTACTCTAGGTCCTTTTTCTCATTTAATAAGTTCTTGTCAAATAATTTTTCAATCTTCCACTTATCCACATCCTCCATCTCTTCTCAATTTCACTTAACTCTGATACCAATTGCTAAATAAATGGAGCAGATTGAAGGTTTAAATAACACCAAAAGAACAATTAGAAAAACAAAGACAATAAAAAAAATAAACACAACAAACATACATCGACACCAAGAATTACGTGATTCACCAATTAATGGTTACATCCACAGGAAAAACAGGGTATTTATCTCTTATTGTTATCAGCAGTGAATACATAAAGTTTTGTACATCTTACAAATGTTCCATTTCCCAATATGTAGACAAGCCTCCAAACAGACAAAGAGACAATGAGTAGAGAAATGAAGAGTTTATTGTCTTATGTGATGGTTGGACTTCACAACCAAACAAATCATTCATTTGATGTATATTTACAGGCCTTCTTTCTAGGGCTATTTCCTCATTCTTTGTTTGGTTTCCATCTATGTGAACTCCTACCAGAGAGTGTTGCTTAATGCATCGCCAAATCTGTGAAGAATCATCTTTGATGGCTCCATATGATGCTCTATAAATATACACTCTATGAACCACCATAACCCTGTAGAAGAGTTGATAGCATTCTATGAGGCCAGAGCATGGCATTCTGGCTGACTTGTTCGTTCAGTGTAGATCCGGAACCAAGGAATGTTTGATGGACAAACTCTTGTGCAACTGACGGAAATTAGAGCCGATCTGACATTGTGACCTAAAAATAAAACTGTTATTGCCTTTCCTCGAAGGATTAGAGATTTCTGCACACAGAGTGGCGAATTTCTCGTACTCTTCCTTAATCACTGAACAATGCCACTCATTCTTGTTTTAAAGACTCCAACTTGACTCAGGCCATAAGTTCTTCTATGGATTTTAAACTTAAACCTGCCAATTGCATTTGCTTTAAAGTCTCTAAAACCTTATTAATGAATCCATTTTGTGCATAGCTTGCAATCATTGCATTCAGTGAAAGATAGTCCCTTTGTGGCGTTTGAGAATCTGACTTTCGTCAGGATCTAACACAGTTCCTAGTAACTCACTCGGCATTCCTAGGAATGGGTAAAATGTCGAACACATGACTTCAAAAGTTTTTCAAACATTTTCAACAAATCCATTTTGTGTTATCAGGTTTTTATAGGATGCTAGGAATAGCTTCAACGTCCGAAGAGGTGCTTGGAACCACTCAAAATGCTAGCGAAGAAGTGTGGAATTTTATGATCTTTACACCTGAAAATCCAATTTTTTTGAATTCCTTTCATCAAATCAGTTTTATGCATTTTGTGATCATTATATTTGGGATCTGTTGAGCAGTTTGTTTGCCTTGTCTCTATTTCCACAATTTGGATACAACCATAGCAAGTTGTTCAACCTCCACATTTTCTTCCTTTATTGAATGATGTCTATATTCATTGTAGAGCTAAAACAACATCTAAACTAATAAATCATTGAATCCTCCAATTTTACTAGATTGAAAAGCCTTTCATTTTCTTCATTTTTCCATAGTAGTCAATTTTGCATTAATGAATGAAGACAACCAACAAATGCTTCCAATGTGTTGCCTCTTTTCAGATGTCAACATCATTCTCTATTGTTCAAAGTTCAAACAATAACCTTGGATGCACTATGAAGTTTACAACAGTGTGTACAATATCATACAAGCAAGTCCCTAGCCTACACTTAGCATGTTGTAACAATTGAATCGTCCAATGGAATTGCCTCTGTATCTCCAAAAGAACTTGAACATTCAGTGACTTGATTGATAGGATTGAATTTGATTCCATCTCTAGCAATCCAAGATTTCTACATTTAAGTCATCTACTTGTCCGGTTGCCTCAAGCATATCAAATCTAGGTTCAACATTTGATCTGCATTCATCTCATTCTTGAACACCGATCATATTTTGTATGTACAACAAAGTAGATTCGTGGACATTTTGAAAACTTTTGTGTAGAGAGGGATTGACAGGCCTCTAATTAGGAAGATTATTGTATTGTGACAGATTTCAAAATCATCCACAAATGATCTCCATGTTTTATAATATTTAGACTTGATTTTCTCTCGCATTTCTAAATGTAGACATTGTTTCTATTGGCTCTAGGAAAATTCACTGCCAGCAATTCACTGTCAGAAAATTCACCGCCAACAATTGACCGTGGGAAAATTCAATGCCATAACAAATTCGCCTCAAGGAAAATTCACCAACAGCAATTCACTGGAAAATTCATCAGATTAATTTTCTGTGGCGGTGAATTGCTGGCCATGAATTTTCCTTGAGGTGAATTTCTCATGGCGGTGAATTTTCCTGCAGTGAATTTTCTGACTGTGAATTGCCGACGGTGAATTTCCCTGATGCCATTTCTATTAATGTTTTAGTAATGCACTTTATAAGAATTATCCAAGGAATTGGAGAAAACCTCATTCTGATCCAAACTTGCAAGCCCTTCCAAAATTTTAGTCAAATGAACTTCATTGTTAGCAAACAAGCCTCTTTTGAGAGTGAACTTAATCTGTAGTTGGCCCTCTGTGAATGAGCATAATTCACCATAACAGAAATAAATGATAAATCATTTGTGGATATTAGCCACTATATTTTGAAATTTAAATGTTCGTCAACGATCGTGCTAAAACTTTCTAGACGAATTCAATGCATGCTTTTACTCCTTTCCAAATCAAAATTACAAGCACTCACATGCACCAAATGGAGGAGCTAATTCAGGTAGACAATTACATGCAAATTCATTGGCATGATCAAGTCATTAATTAAAAACTTCATGCTCTATTTTCTATTCTTCTTTTTATGTCTGTATAAAGAATAGTGACATGATCGTTTGTAGATTAGAATGTACTAGGCCTGTTCATCCTAGAGAGCTTTGCTAACTTAATATTTCTTCATGTATTTTCTAATTTTCAGCAGCCTTCATGTTTCCCGTCTTATTCTAGTACTAGATCTAGGAGTTTATAATATTATATGATTAATATAAAGAGATTAGGATTTTCACTCTCTTCTCTTTTTTGTGTCGATGCTTAAGTCATCATTGTGTTTGATTGTTGTAAAAAATTTGAAGTTACAAAGTAATAATCCTACTGAGTGAATGATCTTTCTTATTTTGTGTTTTCATTTGGTTATTTCTTCTCCCTTTTAATTGCATGGGGAATTATTAGAATTCATTGAAAAACATAAAAGAGGTTAGCCTTGTAATCTTAGAGATTATTTTTGTGAGTTGCATTACACATGCATAAAGTTTATGTGCTTGATATTTATATGATCACATATTTATAGTGAAGGTATAAACATAGAAATCAACAATTTTTGATACACCTAACGAGACATGAAATACAAATTTAATCTAATTATTAATGTTATATGAGTAAAAGGTATGTTATAAGATATATTATAGCTACTAATATGTAAATCTTAGTTCAAACTTTAGTTATTATTTCCAAAAGGAGAGTAGCTCAAGCCCATCAAGCTCCACCTCCTCCCCTATCTCCTCTTGTAATGGTCACACAACAATACCCTATAAATTTTGTGAATTGGACTAATAGAAGTCCCTTGGTGCCCCCATCCCTCCTAATATATGAGACCTTATCCCAACTCTAATATATTAGAAGTCATTCAACACTTCACCAAACAATAATTTGCTACCCCCATCAAATATTTGTAAGATATGGGAGATATGTGTACTTTGTATATTGTTATCTAGAAAAATGTAGCCCTTGAGATACTTGCAACTTCATTCAAAAGCAAAGCATTAGAATAGTAGAGTTCACTTGCCTTGAACTCTATAACTACATGGGATCAATTAGGTAATGCTTTTTTTATCACTTTAAAGAAAAGGGAGACAAGTCCTCCTTGTTACAACAATTGATCACCATCAAAAGAGATCCCCATAGAATTTATCTTAGATTTTAATTTGAGGTTTAATAAGACTTGGGAAATGTCATCTACTTTAGCATAGCCACATTTAGATATGGATTTTGGGTTTTATCTCAAGGCTATCAATTGGACATCTTGGATATGATCTAATCACTTGGATGTTAGTCCTTTCCTAGAAACTCCGAAATAGTTATCCAAGTTGAGAATAATCTAATAGATATTTGAAAATGACCTCTTAGACTACCTTTGCAAATATTCTTAGAAGTTTCTCTCTCTATTCAAATTGACCCTCCTACTATAACCTTATGCCCACTACCTCTCAAGTTCCTCCTTCTATGTATGTATACCCATAAAATCCACCGTCCACTTATCATAATTTCACTAAGATGGATGATGTCAAAAACATGCTAAGAACCTTCTCAAATGAAATAGTTAACTTGAAAAGGAAACAAATAACATATCCTTTTAGGCTGCCTTATCATAACAATTAATGCCCTAAACCTCAATATTAGCTTAATAAATATTAAGGAAAACTTTCTTAACAAAATCAAGTACACTAGTAAAACCAATTAGTCCCAATAACTATGCCTCTTCAACAAGTACCTAATAACTTAGAAAGATATGTTATTCTAGAGGTAATTTTTTTTTGTAGAAGATACCAAAGATCACATGGATCAAGGGTTAAGAATGATTCAAACAAACACACTTTGTAACAACTTTGAAAGTTTGTTACAAAGTTTGTTTGAAAGAAATCATTCCAATTTTGGAGCCAAATAGGAGAATATTCCTTTGGAATATTCCCTATGCAATTGGATGGAGGGAAATTAGCAATTTAGTTAATTTAAAACTAAATTTGAATGTGCAAGTTGAAGAAATTTGAATAAGTGCACAAGAAGGAATATTCCATGAGAATATTCACTTTTGGAGGAGTGTGCAAAGGAGGAATATTCCCTTACAAGTGGGAGAGTTAGAATTAATTAGTAATTTGCTAATTAAAACAAAGTTTCAATTATGCAAATTAGAGAAATTTAGGATATCCATTAAATAATTAAATTATTTAATGAAAAGGGATCAAAATGACATTTAATTAAATAATTAAGATTATTTAATTTAAATGAGAGAACTTAGGGTGCTAAAATTAAATATTTTGATTTATCCAATTTAACAGGATGAAAGGTTAGCATGAAAGGGGTAGGAATTAACCTAATTAGATTAATCAAATAACTATGTGAATTTAATCAAATAAGCAAAGAGAAGATGAAATTCAAGACAAAATGATGTTAATATATTGGATTCAAGTGTGTATACGATTTAGTACATTTCTAAGTGTCTATATTTTGCCCCTCTTTGAAGCAAGGTACCTATTATGTTTGTTCAAAGACTAACACTTTTCAAATTAATTGTTGTTGCTCAGATCAAAAATTCAAAAATTCTTGATTTTTCATATGCCACATTATTGCCCCAGTGGAAGGAATTAAGCTAGCACCCTGCCCCCTCGAGAGATCGGGCATAAATTTAGAATTTTGGGTTGATCTTGCGACAAAGATTGAATATAGGTTTAGCTCAAAGAGGACTAGAAAGCTCAGATGTCTGATGTAGACATATTCGATGATGTATAGATAGTCATCATCCATGAGTAGCCTCATGTATATTTTGATATATAACACAAATTTGATACTTGGATAAAAATGTTAGTAAAGATAGAAGAATAAGATGAATAAGATGGATGGATTAACCATGGATTAACTATGGGTTTTAAGATTGATTCAAAAGTCCAACAAGCCTATGATTCTTTGAGACTTTATTAGATATGGTGATGAGATAGATGATTTTTCTTATATTCAGGATTGGGACTCTCTATCATTCCTTATTTTTGATATAACACATAGACACGATGCATCATGGTATTGAAAACAAGGATGGTGTGTTTTATCTAGTGTAATAGACTTTGACTCTACAAACAGATAGGATAGTCCTTGTTCACATCTTGACATATAGAAGCCTCATTGGAATGTAGTTTGGAATTCTAGAATACATTAGACCAAAGCATACGCAATAGTCATCAATTTTCTCCAAACAACCTCCCTACACACAACTAAGCTAGTATGCACCAAAATTATTTTACAAGAATACCCCACAAGCACAACAAACAAAAGATAATGATCGATGCCCCATTCCTTTCTCTCTAAATTATTGAGACATCATCAAGAGTCCTTAGAATGGTTCAATAAGATAAATCATAAGACAAGATCAAAACAAACAGTCAATTTTAGCTGTATCTCTTGCCAGAGGTGTGTTTTGTTTAGGATAAATATCCAAAGTGATTGCCAATGATAATGCCCATTGTAGGAAGGATGCATCCTAGGACGTGTTATCAGATGTTGGTGGGTTGACAAGTTGTTGGAAAGGCCATTGATATAAGGATTTGTAGACATCGAAAATATATAGATTGATCACACACTCGATCCTGATCCACCAACATCGTTTCATCCTAAATCATCCCTCGGTCTAACCATTTAATCAAATCTCCTTATCTGATTAAATTCATCAATGTTCATCCCTTAATCGAATAAACCATTTTATCTAATTAAGTCAATTCCCTTTGTTAATTAAATCAATCCATCTGATCTAATTATCCCTATTTAATTAAATAATCAATTTATTTGATTAAATCTCTAAAGTCCATCCATTAAATTAAATAAATTAAAACCTTCTTTGATTTAATCTAACACCATCCCTTTTAATTAAATAAATCAAAAAAATTATTTAATTAGCCTCTTATCATATTCCTCTCTTATTTGATTTACATAAATCCATAAATTTGAGTGAAATAGGTCACATCATCAAATCTCCTGTTAAATTAATTAACCCTTGATTAGTTTAATCTCATCTCATGTCACATCCTCTAGATTTTGCAACTTGCACATAAAAATAGACTTATTTGATTTATTAAATCTCTATTTTCCTCACAAGGCATCTTTGAAGGAATATTCCCAAATTTGAATTCAAAAATGTGAGTTGACATGTCCTTCCAACAAGGCAATAACTCCACCTTACATGTCCTTTGCCTTGAGCCAAGTGGCATTTATTGCTTTCTTTCTTCCCCCCTTTCAAGTCATTTCAACAAATTTGAAATTCAAATTTATGCATTTATTGGCACAATCCTCAAAACTTGTTCAACCTTCATCCTCTCACATGTTGACAAGTGGCATCATATCATTGGTTGAATCTTTGTCCCACATTAATCAAATTTGGACATCTCTTCAACTTATCAGTCTATAAATAAAGAGCTCATATCCTTATTTCATCATCCATAATTTGAATAAACTTACTCTACTCAAATTCATCTTCAAGCATTTGCAAGATTCATCCATCCATAGCTAGCTTATGCAGGTTTTCATCTTGGAGCACATTTGAATCTTCACAAAAGTGGATCACTCATCAACACTCTTCATCATCTATCAACATTACATCATTGGAGTTGGGAGGGCCAATTTTCACACCAAATTGGCACCAATTCCCTCAAGAGATTAGGAGTTTGTTGGCTTTATAATAGGATTTGATATGCTTTGAAATCTCATTGTGTTCTTCATTTCATATTTTATCTCTTTTTCCATTCAAATGAATTTCTTGAGGAATCCTTGTTCTTGCTTGCATTTGATCTCCTAATGTATTCATTTGTTTTGTTTTGTAGGTATTTGGATTGGGGTTCACATTTTGGCGCTAGAAGGAGGGCAAACCAAAAGTTTAAGTCACGTTTTTTCATCAAAATTTAGCATTTTTTTCTTCTATTTTTTAATGTGTTTACAGTAAACAGAGCCGATGATAGCCCAACGGTGCCATATAGCACTGCTTAAAACTCTAAATAGCACCACTTTTGGCTCCAGCGTCGCTGTTTGAAACCCAAACAGCGCTGCCATCACAAACTGCACCGCTTGGATTTCTTGCTTTTTCATGCAAATTTAAAATGGCAATATCTTGGTCTTTTTCAAAGCTTTTTTTTTTAAATGGGGTAGAATTTCATAAGCTATCCAATGGTGTAGGTTATTATTAACTTTGGTAGAGTTTAAATTTTCAAAATTTCACTTAATGTCAAATCACAATGAAACATTGTCTAAATTTTAGGGTTTTTATGCTTAATCATTTATCTAACCTTCATATCTTTTTGTTCCTTGATGTCATCTAACATTTTGATCTTGTATTGTAGGTTTTAAGGGATCATGGAGCATGGAAGTCAAAGAAAAATCATCATCACATCATTGTAACAAGTGTTTTTAAACGCTATAGTGTTTGTTTAACACCTTTTGAGGATTCATTATTCTTTTTAAGGAAAATTTGTCATCCTTTTCATGCTTAGGATATAATAAATTCATTTGGGCCTTAAAAAGAACCTTTCAATTTCTTCTTGCAAAGGTTAAAACGAACAATAGGATCAACAACTTACTAGATTTTGTTTCTTGGGTTAAACAATTGAACAAATATCTTTCACTTGTGATTTGGTGCTCTAAAACAAACTCACATATTGCTTTGTGGACCTAAAAAGAACAAGTGTAGCTTTGTTTGTTTGTGAGGGCTTACTTAGACTAAAGGCATTGGAAAAGGATGTATGCACTTCTCTCGCGCTTTATAGCGATCTTGAGAATCAAAAGGCCTTTTCCATGACTTTGGGTTAAGACAAAGCAATCACCTCCACACTTTGATTTGGGCTTAAAATTGAACAAAATCTTATGTGAGTGTGAGTGGGGGCTTTGTTGCATATATTCTCTCTCCTTATTGCCAACAAGGATTGATCAAGTTACGAATATTGTTCTTCATTCGCTTTTGTTTATCCTAGAGGGCCTACCTTGGGGAAAAAGTACTCACCCAAGGGAACGACTCAACCGGTAACACTCTGAACCTGAGAGTATTTCCAGTTGGGATATAAATGTGGATATTGGAAGAAATGCCAATATCACATGGTTGACTCCAACAAGATGGATCCGAAAGGGGACTCTTGCCACGTTGGGTCAACTCCTACGAACAGAAAGTCCAAAATAGAACCCTTGTTTTGTAGTAACCAATTGATCCATTGAGCGAGTTTATCAAAGTGGTGCATTGGAACTTAGATTCCAAGAAGTTACTTGCCATGTTCGATCTTGGTTAAAGTATAGAGGTTAAGACTTCATTCTTAACATACCTTTATACTCTTTCCTTGGTTGCATGTAAAATCATCTCTTCTACGAAGGGCATGAGGCAAGCCCACCAAGAAAAATGTACCAATTGAGCTAGGACATCATATTGCTTGTGGTTTGAAAACACAATGCTTTGATCAAAAACATCGAAACCAGCATTCAATGAATCATCA
>VDFB02297954.1:0-12885 GCA_007258455.2 Sequoia sempervirens
TCAATAGACTATGTATATCAAGCTACCACAATTCAAGTTTCAATGATGAATATTATAATGCATGTTTTAAATGGCATTCAAGTTTATGGTGGTTTTGTTGTTTATATTATGTTATGTGATATTCTAATCCCAATTCATGCTTCTAGGCTATATATATATATATATACATGTTTTTTGTACTAACGAACCCAAAACGAACTGAACCCCCCCAAAAAAATTTTAGCCAAACTGGCCAACCGAACCCGAACCAGTAACTTAGCTTTATATTTCCATGCTCAATTTGCATTTGATTGTCATTTCATTTCATTTACTTTTCCCACCTTATAACTCCTTTTAATATTTCATTTAATTGGGCACAATACTTTATAAAATAAAGTATTCTTTTAAATTATTTAAATCCCCTTTTAATAAAGTCCTTATGTCTCCCTTTTAAATTGACACTTAACTTTATATTATAAAGTGCACTTACAATCACTTATATCCTTTTAAATATAAAGTCCCCTTTTATGACTTATTTAATTGACCTCATGATATAATAAAATCATATAATATTTTAGTCATTAACATCATTAATGACATTCACTTAAATATAATTATTATTAAAGTTAACACTTTAATAATAATCAATAAATCATAACTCCTTAAATATCAACATTTAACTGATTCTGTCAACACCATGAGGTTACCCACTGCTTCCTTTGCTCATCAAAATGCCTTACTAAAAATAGTAAGTGTATATAAACAGAGCCAAAAAACCATGGAGATGATCACCTCAGAATAAGCCAAGGAATTGGAGAAGAAAACACTGCCAACTTCCATCTAGAGAAACAATTAACTCCCCCACAAGGCTCTCTAATCACCAATATTAGCCTACGAGGACCTGGTGATAGGCTAATCCGTCAAACACTGATGCTAGCTAAAAAGGGGACATTACAGTCTACCCTCACCGAAATTGCTTGACCTCAAGCAATCTCAACTAGATGCTCTAGCCTGTCATCTAAATGTCCAGATCCCAAATCAATCTGTAGAACATCCAACAACAAATCCTCTGCATCAACTGGGTAGAGATGAAAACATGCTCAACACCACTGTAAACAACTAACCCGATGTTGAGCAATCTACCATAAATAGAAATTCCTGGACCCCATAACCAGAATGGAAGTCCGCCATACACATTACTTGTTGACTTCCCCTACGCCACTCTAGTATTATCTTCACCATACTAAGAATGGTGAAGCAACACATCAGGATCCAACCAAACTGATGTGCCAAACCTGTCACCACCTGGATCACAACACTAACAATCATCCCCATATAAATTGTGCACAAGAATCTCTATTGCATGCAACACAAATCTCTGAAATAGAGCAGCTACACACTCTGCCATAGAGCCATCAACATGAACGGATTGTATTTAAATATGTCATGGATTCTCACAGACCAATACAAATCTAACTCACCCATGTTTCTATCCACATGTGTAGTAATGACATTAGTGGCTGATCCACTGTGTATAATCCACACTTTCACCCAACTCTAGGACTTGAGCCTTTAATGAGCTCTCAACTAGAGGCATCTGATGAGACTCAAGATGCAAGTTATGTATACCAATAGAATTTTCCGAATCATACCTCTTGTTTTGTTCACACACAACCACATATTCTTCTTGCTTCCTCATCTCAAAGGGCTCATCCTTAGTATGCTCAACTTCTACACATTCTTCCCTTGGAAGAATTAGAGATCTAAGGTGTGATTCACTCTACTTCTTTGCTTGATCTAGCTGGTTGCCACGTTCCTTGACCTCCTGCAAGCACTTTTTTGCTTGGGCAGCCAACATCTTTGCCTTCTTAGCTCTTTGTAACCACCCATCACACAAAACTTGTGTCTTGTTCACTTCTTCCAAGCTCCAATATACAAAATCAAAATGTTTGTGGCATGAATCCACAACACATAATTCATCTTTAACACCCAAATCTTGAATACCTGTTGTCCCTAATTTTTGACTTGTTAAAAATTGGGATAACCTATCAAAATTTTGATAAAATTTGAAGATTTTCTCTTATAAGGCACGTTTTACGAGGTGCAAAGGTTAGAAAATTTCAGTTTTGGGTCTATAGTCCTTTTGGCTAACATTTTTCATTCACTCTCGTCCATTTTTGTGAAATTATGAATCATTTTTAGTGTGTTTTTGGTAAATTTCGGGTTTCTGAGGCATCACTGCAAGTAGGGGTTTTGGTTTCTTATTACAAGTAAGTGATAGGAACTTTTTGCTCTTATTACAAGTTACTTTTTGTTTTAATTTCAAGTTATAGGAACTTTTTGTGTAACTTACAGGTATAGGAACTTTTTGCTCTTATTACAAGTTACTTTTTGTTTTAATTTCAAGTTAGAGGAACTTTTTATATAACTTATAAGTTGTAGGAACTTTTTGTTCACTTTACAAGTTACTTTTTAAAAAGTTACTTGCAATATGTTATAAAAAGTCCGATTTCACTTAAGTGAACTTGTTATATACTCTAAAAGTTCCTATTTCTCTTTATTTTTAAAAGTTTACTTGCAATGAGCTCTAAAAGTTCATATTTCTCTTTATTTTTAAAAGTTTACTTGCAATGAGCTCCGAAAGTTCCTATTTCTTTTTATTTTTAAAAGTTTACTTGCAATGAGCTCTAAAAGTTCCTATTTGAGTCTTTTATCATAATGTTCACTTGCAAAGTGTATTTAAAAACCCGATTTGCAAGTAAAGGGCATTTTTAAAGTTATTTGTTATTTTGTTCACTTGTAATGAGACTTAAAAAAACCCGAAATGCTTGCAATGAAGTTTTACAAGTTATTTTTAACTTGTAATGAGCATCAAAAAACCCAAAATTAGTTTTGCAAGTGCTTTTGTGGATTTTTAACTTGCTCTTGCTCATATGTACCCCGATTGGAGAGATTTTTGGCATGAAGAATACTTGGCAAGGTCTGCAACTTTATTAAATCCCCCATTTTTGCTCTACCATTGCCACGTTTTTGCAGATTTGAGTTTGTACATGGCGCCTAGGGTTTTTCTTCTTTGTTTTGGCTTGTAAACTCTTGTTGCGGGTATGTTTTTTGTTTCTTTTTATTTTTACATTTTGTTGCTTTAAATCTGCGTTCTTAGGTTTGCCTTTCTATGAAGATTGAGATTGCCTTATTATAAAAACAAGTGTATGGCTGAAAAGCACTTCATCTTGTAATGAACCGAACCAATTCTGACCCAAATTTTTTCAAACTTCGAAGATGATCACAATAGCACCAAAGTACCCGTTAGGGTTAGCTCAAATCAAACCAGCAACTGAAGGAAAGAGCCTCAACGCCAAGAATGTGCTTTCCGACCCAAGCTGGGTAAGAAGCTACCATATGGCGGAGTATCACTAGTAAAGAATGCAGTACTGGAAAGTAACTCAACGCCAAGCATGTGCACTCCTAACCCGAGGTGGGAAAGGCGCTACCATATGGCGGAGATTCTATTAACAAAGATGCTATGCAAGTAAAATAATCTCAACGCCAAGCATGTGCATTCCTAACCCAAAGTGGGAAAGGCGCTATCATATGGCGGAGAAACAAAAGCAAATACAATGTAGACTGAGCAAGGGCCAGTCGCATCCACAACCGTGGGAATGAAAGTGATTAAACTGAAAGTAAACTAGGCGGCAAAGCCATCCTCTTCCACTAAAGTGGGGATACAAAATGTAAAGTGCAGAAAGTAAAAGAGCTGATTAGTACTACTAATTCAGCGTTACAATATTATGAACAATCTGCAAATACAATGAGATATAGATAACCAATGATCTCCAAAATGTTAGGAAATGAACTCCAAACAAGCACAAGCTATCCAACATATGAAATATAGCAAAAAGGGACTAAAATATCAGGTCTGATATAAAATTGCAGCAATCAGAAAATTCATACCAGCAAGCCCTAGAATCACCAAAATGCTCATAACTTTGTCAAAACACCTCCGAATGATGTGGAACTGAATGCAAATGAGAGCTAGGAGTTGAGCGACCAAGACCAAGCCAAGAAACTCCTCCAAATAGTAGTGATTTATTTATGCACGCTTTCCAATGCAACCTCAAAGAAGGTACGACCTCCAGAAATGTTCTACTAGCAAGATAAAATCCGAGACACCTCTAAAAAATCTGAAAACTTGCAAGGAGGGGCGCCCAAGGTAGACTAAAGCATAGGGCCAATACCCAGAACCACCAAAAAATCGTGCATGGACTTATGAGCAGATTTCTATTTCAGCAAAACCCTAACCAGCAAATGCAAAACTGACAAATCTCTAGAATCTTCAACCTTGATGCTCTGTCTGCTAGTCTGGATGAGAAGCAGTCTCTGGAAACTCAGCTAGGTGCTATCTTTCAAGCACGAAACCAAGAGAAAGAACTAGGAGGTATGCATTCCTCGAAGCAAGCTCTGAAAGCATTTCAGCAGCATAACAATATAATAAGCAACAATAGATAATCCAATTGAAGGCCAAGTCTCTTATTTATAACTTTTTTGTCTCCAAATTCAAATCTTCTTTTCCCTCCAATTAGGGTGCCTAAATGAAATTCACTTTTCACCTTTTCTCCAAATTTCATTTGCATTTCATTTCCAACCCATATGTGGAAATATAATTTAATAAAATGCAAATATATCACCAAAAGGCATCCAAGATAGACTTAAGTGAAATATTCTATAACTTGCAAATATTTCACTAAAAGATTTAAGTGAAATATTTAATTAAACTCAAATGTCTCCAAGCTAGGCGTCCCCTTTTGCCTTAGCACATATTTCACTTAAATATTAATTCATCAAATAAGGCCTCCAAAAATGTTTAATTAATAAACATTATAAAAATCACTTATCTCTCCAAATCGTCCTCCATGCCTTAGCCAAATATTTTTCACTTAAAACATTATTTTTCATCAAATATCAAACTTGCCAAAATAATCACCCCAAATCTTTGGAGACCAGCACTCAAGGTGACTTGCCAAAATAGCCATTGCATTGAGCTTATTGCTACTAAAATATGCTTGCCAAAAGTACTTACTAAAATAGCATCACTGCTAAAATAGTAAATTGTTCCAAACTCATTTTCTCACATTTTGAGTGAGTCGTTACTTACTAAAAATAGTAAGTCCGGAAAAGTCATCTGATTCAGTTACATGTCACACCATCAGAAGCTCTCTGAAAAACCCAGAAGGAATCCAGAAGCAAACTGGAAAACTCCAACATGCAAGCCTCCAAAAAGCGGCCGAAGAATGCAAGTCAATATCTGTCATGCATGTTACCTCATTGCGCTCTCCAAAAACCCAGAAAGCTTCACCAGACATGCGTTAGAAACTCTCGCATGCAAAACCTCAAAACCTCCTCGAAAGTGGAAACCCTAATTTTCATTTCAGCTTTAGCCTCTGAGGTTTCCGAAAATAGGCTAAATCCAAACGAAGAGTGTAGGGCTAAATTGGGGACATTACATACGCCCTTCATTCATTTCTCTTTCATACACCATCATTATTCATTCGCCCTTCATTCATAAAAACAGTTTTTCTCTCTCTTTCATTCGCCTTTCCATTCGCTTTTCATTCACTTGCCTTCATTTCATATTCATTTGCCATTACCATTTTTCTTCATCATCATTATCATTTTCTGCAAAAATGATGCCCTTGGCTGAAAATCGGGTTTTCATAATCTGATTACAAGTAGGAGATTTTGACCAAGGTTACAAGTTAAAATGATAACTTGCAATTACCTTTCACTTTTCCTACCTTGCACTTTATTCACTTGCAATATGTTTCCAAAATCCCGATTATACACTTTACTTGCAGTCAGCCTTCCAAAACCCGAAATTGAGCTTTGGCCTCACTTTTGCAGCCCCTTTGTCTCATTCTCGTTAGTCCTGCTTGTGCACATGACCTACCAAATCAATAATATAAGGCATGGGCCTTATTTTTCAAACAAATTCCAAGGCTGGAGAATGATACAAAGAAAGAGCAACAACATGACGAAGCTACACAAGGAGTTGAATAAGTGACATGATTGAGCATAGAATGCTTTCAAGACAGAGATGGAAGAATATTTTCCAAACAGCAACATGAAGAACCCACTCAAGGATGATGGTTTGAGTCATGTCTTGGACACTTAGAATAATTTCAATTATGCATTTGTAATTTTGTTTTGACAAATTACATGTAAAGTCAGAAATTGTAATGGCAAGTGGCCATGCTACTCGCATTATTGAAGATTGTAATTACATGTAATCAAATTACAAGTCAAGATAAATTAGGATTGTAATTTGGAATAAGTCAATTGCAAGTAGTTGGTGGTTGAGAGAATTTCTCAAGTTAGTTGGGATCCTCCCACCTTTTTCTCATGACCTCTCTCCTATAAATACTTGAGAGGGTCCTTTGTAATCGTTATCTTTTGGCAATGCAACAAAATTCTGCCCATTTGTGTATGCATTCTAAGACTTTGAGTTTAGATGTAAATCAAATTGCAATCAATAAAGAAAACAAATTGCTTCCAAATTTTGTGTTGGTACAGATTGTGATGTGACGACATTATCTGGAATTGATTGTGAGTTTTGTGGTGTTATACAAGAGAGATTTAAACTCAATCTTGCAGACTTTGAGCTGCAAATTGTATTTAAAGTTTTAAATTGGTTTTTAGATTTGATATTGCAAACTTTGAGCTGTTTGTCACATTTGAAGCTATTGTAAAACGCTCAAGCAAAGGGGGTAACTTGTAGACTTTGTGTTGCTTTTATTTTCTATGTTTGTGCATTAAAAGTACATCATGTAGTTAGATTTTGAGCTGCTACATATTGTACTTAATTACCAGAAAATCATCTAAAAAGGTTGATAGGAGAGTAAATCGTTAAAGACTTTGTGCTTTCAATTTGATTTCCCGTCCCGGAGGAGCAACGGAGGACTTTGTGCCTTTATGGAAACTTTGCTTCTTTATTTGTTTACTTCATAAATCATTTATGCTTTCAGCTGTGATTCTTTTCTGAAACAAGAAAAAAGAATGAGTGTCTTTTTTGGAAAAAGAGAACAAAACAGAGTTTCACCCAGATTTAGAATAGATTTATAGTTAGAGTTTATTTCTGAATTGTTAAAATAGAAAGCAAAGGGGGAGCCTTCCCTTTAAAAATAGGAGAGTTTATCTCACACACTGTGGCTGAAACCACCATTTTGCTAAACCTCACAAGTTTGCAAAATATTCAACCAACAGTACCAACATTAGAAGACTCTACAATACCATTATCCTCATGTGAAATGGCTGCTATCCCATAATGGTGCAAGGAAATATGACTGTTGTTGCAAAAATCAGAAATTGTTATCATACCTTTGTGTCATGCTTTCAACATCTCCAAGTAGCCGATTCATGTTTGCAATCTCTTCCTCCTTGTGAAAACTCAAGGGTGTAATATGTGATTCCTCTTTATCCAAACTCCCATATGGCGGAAGTGAGCTTGTGAACATGGTCTCATCTTCTTTAGAACTCCCACATGATGACAGATTTTTCCTTTCCCCGTGATCACGTGTAGGCTACAAATCACAAACCAGTGACTCTTCTTTCCTTTCTTGTTTTTGTACCTTTGGCTCTTTTTTTGTGATTGATTTTTCTTCTTCAAGTTTCCTCACCTTTTTATCCGTGTCACTACCTGATTTGAAGGTTCCATCTTACCTGCTCACACTGTGCCCATCAATAGGCACTGAACCATGGGGTGTATCATACTGAAAACTCATCTTGTTGCCCGTTGCAACATCTTTCCCATGACTGAATTTTGCACCTTTAAATGAAGTTTTTTCCTTAAACATCCTCCTAATATACTTTACCACACCAATCTTTCCAAGACTCAAGATGACAACACAATTCAAATATCTATAAAAGAGTACTATGTTTTAAAATCATCTAGCATGCTCTGGTAGTTCTCCAAGAGTGGATTGGATTCCCGTTCATAAACTTCCCTGTATTGTTCTTTTTCCTCTATATTAGTAAAATTATTTGCATTGATGTTTGCTTTCTTTCCCTTCGCAAACAAAGGGTCTAATTTTTCTAGATGTTGTATAAAGTCCTACAAGACCTCCATCAATTCTGCCATGAGTTCTTACGTAGACTTCATTTTAATCTCTGAATGTTTCTGATTCACCCAATAGGATGGCAGGAAACCGGTCTGATACCACTGAAATGTCCCACCCTGATCTGAATTTTGACTTTCAAATTTGCTTGATTAATTTTTCAGTTATACATGAAGGACATTTTGTCAAACAATTGTCCACTTTACCGAATGAGTTTTCTTTCAGATTCAAATGATCTGTAAGATGATCATATCACTTAGAAAATTAACTACTCTCATTGCAACATATCAAATCATAACAGCAGAATTGATTTGAGCATATATAATTATTTCATACTCAGAATATCATCAGCAATTGACAAAGTATTTGATATCAATATAGCAGCATTATAAGTTACAGAACAGATTGATTGACTGCCTCAGATTGAACAACATATACAGCAATATGATTTCAGCATTCTTGCATATAACAAAAGGTAGTATTAGAAGTATTCGCTTTACTTTCAGACCTGGTTCAAACGCTCCAATCAGAAACTCAATAACAGCAACTGCAGTGGTGAAATACTCTAAATCTGATGCCAGAGTTCAACCTGTAACTCCACAAATGGGTCTATTATGACAGCTAACTTTTTGGGGGCTGTATATGGCCTGGAAATGCACCCAACCAGCCTCTTATGAACAGCATAGACTCCCAGCAATACATGTGCAACTCAGATAACAATAGCACCAAAATAAGATGTGCATCCTGAACAGTAATAGTCACACACCCAGGTCTGATTTAGCACTCAGAACAGACCAATCATCAACAGCAGCAAATGCTATGCATTGGAATCCTGTCTACAACCTCATTAGAGGTCTATATGATTCAAATAGAGCCCGTCCCTTTTCCTGTAGTCTCATGTTTTGGCAATAATGTCCTGTAACTGAATAATCTTTGCTCAAATAAATGGACGCCTAGGGTTCTAGGAGTCCCATGTCCTCAAAGCAATATACAGCAGAAAGCAAGAACAATAATCTTAGAATGTGAATATAAATATGCACATTAAACTAAGAAATGATGATGAGAACTTCAAACCCTTATTTTGATTCTCTCCTGTAAGCACAATCGTGACTCCTAAATGAAGCCACATGAAGATGCAAACCTTGGGTGGTATTTCACACCTGTAGTGCACAATCTGAGAGAGCTACGTTCTCCAAAATCAATCTACAGCTGAAAACCCTTGTTTTCTTCCACAACCAAAACTCTTCGATTTTCAAAGTGTAGAATGAATAATGAATGTGCAAAATGAGCTTTCATTGCCCTTTTATATTTCCATGCTCAATTTGCATTTGATTGTCATTTCATTTCATTTACTTTTCCCACCTTATAACTCCTTTTAATATTTCATTTAATTGGGCACAATACTTTATAAAATAAAGTATTCTTTTAAATCATTTAAATCCCCTTTTAATAAAATCCTTATGTCTCCCTTTTAAATTGGCACTTAACTTTATATTATAAAGTGCACTTAAAATCACTTATATCCTTTTAAATATAAAGTCCCCTTTTATGACTTATTTAATTGACCTCATGATATAATAAAATCATATAATATAAAAGTCATTAACATCATTAATGATATTCACTTAAAATAACACTTTAATAATAATCAATAAATCATAACTCCCTAAATATCAACATTTAACTGATTCTATCAACACCATGAGGTTACCCACTGCTTCCTCTACTCATCAAAATGCCTTACTAAAAATAGTAAGCTTGGCCACCAACAACCGACTTACTAAAAATAGTAAGTGTATATAAATGGAGCCAAAAACCATGGAGATGATCACCTCAAAATAAGCCAAGGAATTGGAGAATAAAACATTGTCAACTGCCATCTAGAGAACCAATTAACTCCCCCACAAGGCCCTCTAATCACCAATATTAGCCTACGAGGCCCTGATGATAAGCTAATTTGTTAAACACTAATGCTAGCTAAAAAGGGGACATTACAACTTTATTCAACAAACAATCGATATATTTTAAACAGATCGCAAAATAGTAATATGACATGTCATTTCTACCTTTTCTATAGTACTTGCTAATCAGCTCACCTTTCAATCTTCTATATTGGTTCTTTGTTGGCTTGTATGGACAGTTTATTTTGGTGGGATTTTATTGTACTAGTTCATTTGGAAATGGCCTGGCTTTGCTTTTGTCATTTGTGAGTCTTGGCTCAGCTATCTTTAGTATCATTCTCTTATAGTTTGAGAATTCCCCTTGGCCAATTGCAGGAATGCTCCCATCAACTCCATGTCAAGATGGACCACCATATTTTAAAACATGAAAAGGTTTGCCACCTTTGCTCTCTCCAAGAGGTTGAATTAGAGGAGCATTTACTTTTCAATATCTAATCTACTATAAATCTATGAGAGGTACCATGTTTATTGTAGAAACCCCAGTTTCCCCTATTCTCCGGATCTGACAGTTTGTTTGACTTTCTGAAGGTTTTAGGTTTTTTTTGACCGTTTTTGAGGTTTTGCATAAATAAACAAGAATGCGATTTGGCTAGGAATATGAAATAAATGCTTTAAAAAAAATAATCTAGCTTCGTAAATAGCAAACCCTAACACGAATATTGAGTCTGGATCATATATTAATCTTCTGCAATTATTACAATGAGAATCTGATGACATGCAAAGGAGAAAGGTAACATTTTTGAAAACCTGATTTTTGAAACAGCAATAAATGAACAGCTAAAAAGGTACGGCTGCAATGATTGATTGTTTTCTCCTCCAGTCTGTTGTTCTCAAACACCTCCAGCAACCCTAGCACTTCCAGATGATGAAGAAAGGTGGTCTGAAGATAGGCGTTTTGCTCAAGACAAAGAACACGCTTTCCTATGCTGGTACGGCCTGACAAAACTGTACGGCCTGCTGCTGTTTGAATGGTACGGCTGAGAGAATAAGTTTCTTCTCCCTCCTTCCGGTGCTCTGATGTGGACACAAATGTCAAGGCGCCTCTAACTGATGAATAAGAAAGACCTTAATGAGGGCGTTTGGCTCCCTTCTGTGAATACGTCCTTTCATGAATAGTACGGCCTGTACAAAACAGTACGGCCCTGTGTGCAGCAATATTAATAAATAAAATATACAGCCTTCTCTGTGGTTTCCTGTATCTGGTAAAAATAGGTGCTTTCCTGAATAGATTTGTTCAACTGGATTCAACTCTGAAAACCCCTGAATATATCAACTCTGTGATGCTCTGCAACTTCTTCTGAAATGAAGAAATTCCTCTGATGGCAATAAATCAGATGTTATTTCACATCCTCTGAACTGCTTCGATGGAGATGGCTCGTTCTCCAACGAATTTCGAACTCAAACCCTAAGGTCTCCGTTCTCTGGCAAAGACTGGCAAATTTTCAATTCATAAAATATCATAATGCACAATTCCCAAGGCAAAACTCTTTATTCTTCTCAAAAGTGCGATTTCCTTAAAGATAGGGAATTTTTAAATATTTCAACTTTTAATCTTTTAATCTTTCAATAGTTCTCCGTCAAATAATTATAATAAATTATAATTATTAACTGGCCCCTTTTTGATGATGGGCGCCCCCTTTATGAGAATCACTTAAGTTATAATTTAAAATTATAACTTTATATTATAAACATTAAATAATTAATATTTAATCAATATAACTAAATATTAATATCTTCCTCGTTAATCACCCGATTACTGTTCCGTCTGAAGCTGACGAACCCTGAAGTGATTCCGAATACTAACACAGCCATACTGCTAAAAATAGCAGGGGTCCCACACTGCCTGCCAGGAACTGCTAAAAATAGCAATTACGCAAAGCGTCCAGAATGAGCCCGAGGCAGAAAGCCAATTGATGGCCTTGTCGATCTTTGAGCCAAACTTCCCAGCGACCCTCTAACCCTTTCAATGTCGACCCTACGAGGGTCTCACGATGAAGCCAATCTTACGATCTCTGATGCTCGCCAAAAATGGGGACATGACAGTCCGCCCTCCCTAAAATTGCTTGACCCCAAGCAATCACTACTGCAAAGAAAACTCCGATCCTCGGAAGGCCCAAAAGGAAAAACTGTGAAATGTCCCACACATCACGATCTGTCTCCCTGGCGGCATATGAAACTCCAAGCTGGCAATCAATACCTGGATCCCAAACCCAGCGTAAAAGTCTGTTGTGACGGTCCTCCTCAGGCTGCCACTGCTCTCTACTGCCTCCAACTTCACCATGCTGAGAATAGTGAAGTAACCCATTGGGACCCATCCCATACTCGGTGCCAACGCCGTCGCCACCGGGATCCCAATACCATATGAATCCACATCCATCTATCATGCAGAGATAAAATCTTCTAGAAGCATCTACTGTCCTGGGTCTCTCCCTGTCCTCTGCTAAACCCTCATGGATGTGATAACTGTCCACGCCATCATGCCAACTAATACCATAGTCGCCCTGTAACCATGTACCTGGATGAATCTGCGACATAGAAGTATCAAACCCTGTCAAATACATATCGGCATGATGTAAAACGGACTGCTGTCCCTGCAAGTAATACCCCGCAAACTGCTGAGTCAAGTACCTGCATCCGCTAATCCCATCTTGTGAAGATGGTAACTCTGCACACAATAATGAATTACTCCCCTCAACTGTACCGAGAGAATCACCCTGTGCACAAGTATGGTGCATCGAATACGAATCATGTACAGGTGGATCAAAGGAAAAACCGTAAGCACTCCTCACCGTGTACACCTCATTGAACTCCTCTGTGAGTTTGGTTTGGAATTGCGA
>VDFB02297955.1:0-14694 GCA_007258455.2 Sequoia sempervirens
AGTAACCCATTGGGACCCATCCCATACTCGGTGCCAACGCCGTCGCCACCGGGATCCCAATACCATATGAATCCACATCCATCTATCATGCAGAGATAAAATCTTCTAGAAGCATCTACTGTCCTGGGTCTCTCCCTGTCCTCTGCTAAACCCTCATGGATGTGATAACTGTCCACGCCATCATGCCAACTAATACCATAGTCGCCCTGTAACCATGTACCTGGATGAATCTGCGACATAGAAGTATCAAACCCTGTCAAATACATATCGGCATGATGTAAAACGGACTGCTGTCCCTGCAAGTAATACCCCGCAAACTGCTGAGTCAAGTACCTGCATCCGCTAATCCCATCTTGTGAAGATGGTAACTCTGCACACAATAATGAATTACTCCCCTCAACTGTACCGAGAGAATCACCCTGTGCACAAGTATGGTGCATCGAATACGAATCATGTACAGGTGGATCAAAGGAAAAACCGTAAGCACTCCTCACCGTGTACACCTCATTGAACTCCTCTGTGAGTTTGGTTTGGAATTGCGATGCACTGGAACAATCCCAAATACTACGATCATCACCCAACCTGGAACTAGTATCAAGAGTACGATCAACGTCCAACTCGAAGAGTGGGTTGTCATAGATCGAACCGCCATCAAATTCAAACAATGGATTATTCACAAACTGCACAATCACTCCATCCTGATCGGAATTATCCATCTCTGAATCGCTGGAATAATAAACTGAGTTGTACTCCTGACTTGGCTCAACCAGCTGCCGATCATAGTCAACTGTATCAAATGAAAAGATCGATTTGCTTCCAGGAGAGGGAAACAAATCAACACAAGTACCAATCTCCCAACTGGATGAGTCTCTGAATATCTGCTGTGAAGATGGACAAGTATCGAGGGTTGTCACACAACTCTCGAGTGTATCATCAACCATGTCACAGGAACTATCAATGATCTGCCCTGCATCACCTATCACGGGACTAGTCTCATGAGAACCGGGTGCAATGCGTAGCTCACTGCAACTCTCATCTAGTGCACTCATCCTATCTGTATCAACTGCTCCCGTGTCCGTGCTGGATGTAACTACATCCTCAACTTCTCCCTCTCGGCTATGAACCATGGGTGTATACTCCTCACCAACCACTGCCATGCAAGACTGAACGATATCCAAAGGTGGTGAAGATTGTGCCAAACTCAACGCCACGGTAAGCCTCTCAATCTGTAACTGTGACTCACGAAGAGCCAACTGGGTGCTATGTAATGAAACCATAGTCACCTCGAGCTCATGAGTGAGCTCATCGATCCGCTCCTCTTTTCCCTTCCATGCATCATAACAAATGCAATCCCACTCGAGAAGGAAATCCCTGTCCGCAAGTAGTCCTAGGTAATTTTGTTTCATCGTTCCAATCGCTTCTCGGAGTGCATGTATCACTGCAAGGGAAAAACCACTATCACTGTGCTCCTCTGTCGAAGGAGGACTCCAACCATAGGTAGTCAACATCTGACGAGCAACGTCAAAATGCTCAAGGGCGGTGGTAATCATAGTGTCATCCACATGTAGTTGCCCAACCAAATGATGAGGATTCTGAAACTTACGAGCCCCAAACAAGATATCCTGTTCACCATATGCACTATGATATGACGCTGATCCGTCATCGCTCACCTCATGATAAGCAGCATCATGTGTGCTCTCAACCCTGCACACCTCAACATCTAAGGTACTGCTGCTCTGTACCTCAATGGATGGCTCAACTGGTACGGTAGAAGATGCTGGTATGACAATATCTTCACACGCTTCTACTCTAACAGTGACTGCATGCCCATCCAAAGCATGATCCTGGGATTCCATATCAACATATGAATCCTCTAGTTTGTTTTCAAAGGTCTGATCCGGAAAATCAGACTCACCATGATATAAATTATCAACACCAACTGCATCTGTAGTACCCAACTCTCGAGTCTCTTCATGCGACAACTCAATAGGAGTACTTTGCATGTGTGAAACCTCTGTTGTGTCATGCTCACGCGAAGTTTCGCCAATGCTGTCATAAAAATCAGAAGTGGCTTCAATAGTAGAAACTTCTTGAGTCACCTCCTGCAAAGACGATGTAGGTAAATTATTACCCCAAGCTGTGCTAGTGCTGTCTTGACTCAAATCAGCACGCTTATCAAATTCCTGTAATAAATTTCTGCCTACTGCATAGGAATCTGAAGATATCAAATCATTTTGGCGAAGAGTTGTCTCATCCTTATGTGTAGATTCTCGATCCCTTTCAGGTGTAAACAACTCGTGAGCTATGGTGAGATATTTCTTCCTTGCCAACTCTGTCTTATGGCAAAGACTCGGGTGCACATCCACGTAACTCATGAAAGGAAGTTTTGTTTTAATCTTCTGAGGTAGAAGGCTATACTCCTGGAACATGCTATGTACTTCTCTTTCTGTGTTTTGTGGTGTTCTGTCAATCGTGATCCTTCCGCTGATCTCAGGTGATTCTAACTGCCACCTGTCATTCGCTGTCCTAAAGGTACCAACGAACAAACCCTCATGCTGTTCACCTGTTATAGCCTCATCGGGCTCCTGTCTCGTGAAAGTGGGCCTAGTAGGCCTATCTGCTGTCCGTGACACTGTCCTAGGAGCTCTCCGTGAACCTGTAACACTCCTGTCATCGTCACGATGTGGTGACGGTCTCTTCTATATCTGATGGTTTTAATGTTTTTTCTGTAGATTTTAGGTTTTTTGCCTGTCTTTTGATTTTTTGACGTTTCTAGGGTTTTAAGCATAAAAATGCAAGATGGCGAATTTTGCAAGTAATTGAAATAAATTCAAATAAAAATAGATCCATTCTAAATGACGAGAGAATTTGATATAAATAAGGATGCCAGTCTTTATTTGATCTTCTATAAAGATTACAAAAATACCCAGTTGCATGCAAGCAAGGAAAACAATGAAATACTATAAAGAACCTGCTGGCTGCAATAAATGACTGCTGTAGCTGGTACGGCTGAGTTAATGAGTGTCTCCCTCCTTCCGTCTGGTGCTCTGAATAAGATCTCCAAACCCAGGCGCCTCCAGAGATGATAAGAAATGATCTTCAAGATTGGTGTTTCCTTCAGAAACAAAGAATGGCTCTTTTTTCAATGGTACGGCCAGAATAATGAAAGGTACGGCCTGAGTACAGATTGCTGCAATAAATAAAATGTACGGCCTCTTAAAACAATGTCCAGTCTCTGGTATAAGGTGCGCTTGAATGAATAAATACTCTCTGGTTGCAAACACTGAGAAACTCTGAAGGTATGAATGTGTTTCGACTGGAAATCTGCAACTTTGATGAAGGTACGGCCCTGCTGTACAAAAGTACGGCTGATGGCAGCAACCAGCAATAAATATGAAACACGTTCCTCTGTCTTCACTGTCTAATCTCTGAGTGCATGCAAGACCTCTGCACGGCCCTGACCTCTGTTACTATGAAGAAACTCTGTTCTAACATTATCTGTTCTATCAGTCCTGTAATTCCTGTCAGTTCTGTCAGCCATGTTTCCCGGCTGCCAGATCGAACCCTGTTCCCTGTCAGCCAAAGCTCGACTAAATGAATAATACCTGGTAAAACCCAAACTGTTCCGGCTGCAGAAGACGGCTAAACCCTCAGGATGGCAGGAATTAGCTCTGATACCACTGTAGAAACCCTAGTTTCCCCTTTCTCTGTTTCCGACTGTCTTTCTGAAGTTTTTTGAGAGTTTTTGATGTTTTGTGATTTTTTGCAATTTTTGGGTTTTTGACAATAAATGAAAAGTACGGCTTGCTTGAAAAATAATAATAAATTTCTATGAAAATGATAGATCTTCAATATGCAAAGAAAATACACTGTAGAATGAAGGTGTTGCTTTTATGTGTTCAACTGGCAACAATACATTAAGATCTGGAACATGCATCAAAGAATAACAATATTTTATTGAAGTAAAAACCTAGTATTTGTTGCTACAGCTGAAGTACAGAAATTGTACGGCTACAATTAATGATCTTCTATCCTTCCGTTTGATGATGCCTGACGATGCTCCAAAGATATGCGCCACTACTGGAAATGATAGGAAGCCAATAAGAAAGGCGTTTCACCCTCTAAGCAAAAGACGGCTCCAGACAAGGTGGTACGGCCAGGTACAGGTACGGCCAAGTACAACAGCTTTAATGGTTGGTACGGCCTCCTCAAATCAATGCCTAAGTCTCGGGATATGGTGCGCCCAAGCTAATAGATGATCTCTGAATACCAATACTGAAGAATCTCTGACAACATTAATTTCTCTGAAGCTCTGTAGTTTACTCTGAATGAGAAAACCTCTGCTGGCAATAGATCAAGTGATATTGCACACTCTCTGAATTGCTTTCCGCTGGAGATGGCTCGTTCCCCAAGGAAGTCGAACACGAAACCCTAAAGTCTCAGGCTCAGATCAATTTGATCAGTCTCTCAAAATCAATAATCACATAATGCTCAGAAACCAAGGCAAATCCACTAATAAGCTGAAAAGTGCGATTTCCTCAAGAATAGGGTTTCATTAAAATATTCACTTTTAATTCTTTTAATTTCTCCATAGTTCTCAGTGAAATATTTTATAATAATTTTAATTGCCAAACTGGCCCCTTTCCTGATGATGGCGCACCCCTCAAGAAGAATCACTTAAGTTATAATTAAAATTATAACTTTATATTATAAACATTAAATAATTAATATTTAATCAATATAATTAAATATTAATATCTTCCTCGTTAATCATCCGATTACTGTTCCGTCTGAAGCTGACGAACCCTGAAGTGATTCCGAATACTGACACAGCCATACTGCTAAAAATAGCAGAGGTCCCACACTGCTTGCCAGGAACTGCTAAAAATAGTTCTGCACGAAACGCCCGACTGAGCCCGAACGAAAGCCAATTGATCAAAACTGCCAATCTGATGCTGAGCCAAGCTCCCAAACGACCCTCTAACCACTCTGTCAGCCTACGAGGGTCTCATGATAGGCCAATCTCACGATCTCTGATGCTCGCCAAAAATGGGGACATGACATGTGCATGCAGATGAGGAGGCTCAATTCGAGCATTCAGATGATGCTGAAAGGGGAGAAGCCCTAGTGGTCAAAAGAGCCAGAACAGACGAAGAATCTATTTCGCACAAGGTGCAAATGTGAAGGCAAATGTTGTGATGTCATTATTGACAGTGGGAGCATTGATACTCTGGTGTTAGAAGACATGGTTACGAAGTTGAAGCTGAAAAGGGAAAGGCATCCACATCCATATCGGATTGCCTGGTTGCAGAAAGACCACAAAGTTTTGGTCAATGAGCAGTGCCTGGTGAAGTTCAAGATTGGGAGCTACCGTGATGAGGTACTCTGTGATATCATCCCCATGGATGCATGTCACATGTTGTTGGGGAGGCCGTGGCAGTTCGACAGGCGAGCTATGCATGATGGCCATGCAAACACTTATTCCTTGACGAAGGATGGAGTCCGCCATAAGTTGAAACCCTTGAAGGAGGCTGAAGAAAAGGTATGCAGTAGTGTGAGAGTTTGTTATGTTGATGGAAGGAAATGTTTAGAAGGTATGAAGCATGAGCGTATGTGTTATGCATTGATTCCTAGAATGGATAAGGAGGATAGTGAGAATGTGCCAGTATAAGTTTTTGGATTATTGAATGAGTTTCAGGATATTGTTTCCGATAATGTACCTAAGGGTTTACCACCAGTGAGGAAGATAAATCATTAGATTGACTTGATCCCTGGAGCTAGCTTGCCAAATAAGGCAGCTCACATAATGACTCCTGCAGAAAATGAGGAGTTGAACAAACAAGTTTAGGAGTTGTTGAGAAAGGGTTTGATTCGGGAAAGTTTTGTTGGAGTTATGGACAGACACTGAGGGGGGGGGGGAGGGTGAATCAGTGTCTACACTTTTTCAACTTCGACCAAGATTTTACAATCTGATTTCCTTTTCTTTCAACAATAGAGTAGAGTAATCACATTTAAAAGCACAAAGATATGACAACATTAACTCAGTCTATTAGACAACTTATGACAATATGATTTGAATGAGATATCTTGCATTTGCCAAAAACATAGCTCAGTTTTGATCTCAATATTACTCTGATTAATGCATTCATGAGTTGAATGTAATCATTCATAAACAAAATTGAGAACAGTAATAAACCCAACAATGAACTGAAACAACAACACAAAAAAACAGTGAGCACACAGAAGAACAAAGATACAAAAGATTTGCCAAGTGGAAAACCCTCCTGGGGTAGAAAAACCACTCCTAAACTGCCTTACTGGCTTAATCTTCAAAAACCACTTTTAACAATGCCTTATAGGCTAAATTTCTGAGCACCAATTCAAGGAGCACCAACCCCTCATTTAGAGACACCAATCTCAAGGAGCACCAACCCCTTACTCAGATTTCAGAATTACAATCATAATATATCAGAGGATCACTCTGTTTATAGTTAAGTTCATAACACTCTGCTTCTGATACTCTAGGAATCCAACTCTTGTATTACAGAGTTTTCCAATACATCTCTTGATACGGCCAAAATAACTATCTCTCAGAATTACAGGCCAACAGCATCTTCACTATTTTCAACATTGGTTTTTATATACATTCCAAGTGTGTCAGTTACGAAGAGATCTTCAACAAGCGTTTTTCACCAGATTCTCAAATTCTCTTGCTGATTTTTGAATATGAAGCTGATTCATAATGATCTGTAGATTATGGTAAAAATCAGAGAAACGCCTATCCATAGAGCTTTTAATTTCTGCGTTGAATCAGGAGACTTCAAATTGTAATTGAAAGATTTTCATCAAAGTCATGACAACCCACAAACAGAAAATCATATCCTCTAAAATCTCAGAGAATATTTTCCAGAGATTCGATACCAACCAAAGAAGTTTGCATGCAACTATACTTAGAAAATTCATGCTGGCCACAGTGTATGAGACTTCGAAAATCATTTGTTGAGACAACAGTCGCCACGTGTTCTTTGTGATTCACTATGACCTTATGCGAACTGTGTTTCTTTTTCCTTATTTACTTTCGTCGTGACCTAGGGAAGTCGGGAAGACCTTTCGCAGACCACATCAAGTTTCACCGAAAGACTTAAACCTTATCCATTTTGAGTCGCTGTAACAAAATGATTCTCTCGCCAATGCATCCTTCTATCTTATGAGAGTCGCTATAGCATACCGTCATCGAGGAGACCTCTCGTAGAATATATTGTGTCATACCGAAAGTCTTTATCATTTCCAAGTCGCCAAGACAAGAGCACACTTTCACCGAGATGTGTCCTTCATCCGCCTTCGCCAAGACAATGTGTAGTCGAGGTGACATCTCATAGAGCATCCTGTGTCTTACCGAAAGCTCACGTTATCATTCCTGTCGCCATGACATATCGCTTTCGGGGAGACCTCATATAGATATTTTCGTTATACCGAAAGTCACCTATCATCTTGTGTATCGCTAAGACAAGTCAGATCTTATGCTGACAAGAAAACCTTTTGTGTTCCATCGGCGAGACCGAAGGTCACTCGCCGAGACCTCTCGCCGAAAACCCTACCTTTATGTTTTCGGTCGGTGTAACAAATCGAATTCGCCAAGACCTTTCTTCGATGCACGAGTCATACCGAAAAACTTCATTCACTCAAAGTCGCTAAGACCTCCCTTCGAATATCACAAGCTCTTACCGAAAAGTATCCATCCACCAAGGTCGGTGTGACATTGCACATTCGATATAACATTTTGCCGAAGCAGTAACCTTATGCCGATAAGACATTCAATGCAACAATCGGTGAGATTTAAAATCTTCGGAGAGACAATATACTGAATACATTGTGTTTGGCCGAAGAAAACTCCTCCATGTGATGTTCGGTAAGACAAAACCACTTCGCCAAGACCTATTCTCAAACCACTCAGCGCTTGCCAATGAAACTCCATAAGCACTAGTCGGTGAGACATAATCCTTTTCGTTAAGACCTTTCATTGAAGCCTTAGACTCTTGCCGATAGACTTCCATATGCACTAGTCGGGGAGACCAAGTGAAATCGCCAAGACCTCAGCCCGATACCGCTCAGTTTGGCCGAAGTTCTCTCAAAGAGTTGTTCGGTGAGACTCCTTCCGAAAAATAGATAAAACCTTTTGAGCACGAGTCGGTAAGACAAGAAAGACTCGCTATGACATTACCCCGAGGACGATTTCCTTTGCCGATATGCTCATTCTGAAGCGGGTCGGGGAGACAATGAAATCGATAAGACCTTATCCCGACGGTATTACATATGCCGATAGATAACACTTTTCTGTCGCCGAAACCAAAGACAAGTCTTGCCGAAATAACCTTTCTTGTGCCGGTCGCCAAGACAACGGGAATGTCACGCTGAAAGTAGCTTGTATGTTAAATTCAATCGCCATGACATCTGAAATGTCTTGCCGAAAGGCAATACAGACATTTCAAAATGGATCGGGGAGACCCTGCCATTCTCACGCCGATAAGTGTAAGCCCGAAAGAGAAACAACCAATACCATTAGACAAATGAGATGTCAGAATCAAGGTAACTGTAATGCCTTCAAAAATGTGAGTTCAAGGAATGTAATCAAATGGCTTGTAATCATGTGAAATACACCTGTGGTAGGCAAGAAGAACCATCCTGACAAAGAAACCATCTGTCAACTCTGTCAGTCAAAGAAATAGCATTCATAATATGAACCAGAGACCTCATCACCATGAATTTGAATCATAACAAGTAACTGTCTGTAATAGCCAAGAGACATTAAAGAAGTGCCATAATAAAGCATAAAGATCCAAACTGAGACTGATCATCAAAGAGAACCAACTGAAAGGGATTTTGACATCAAGGACAAACTATAAACACAACTGAGATCCAACAAATCTGAGTCCATGTGCAGTACTTGCAGTACTAGCACTGAACAAGGATGGGGAGTGGAGGATGTGTATAGACTCCCGGGCCATAAATAAGATAACAATCAAGTACATATTTCCCCTGCCAAGGATGGATGACCTGATGGATTGTTTGAGTGGAGCTCAGTACTTCACAAAGATTGATTTGAAGAGTGGATATCATTAGATCAGGATTCGTGGGGGAGATGAATGGAAGACCGCCTTCAAGACCAAAGAGGGCTTGTACGAGTGGTTAATCATGCCTTTTGGGCTAACCAATGGACCGAGCACATTCATGCGGCTCATGAACGAGGTACTGAAAGAGTTTCTAGGGAGTTTTGTTATTGTGTATTTAGATGATATTTTGATATTCAGTAAGTCCCTGGGTAGCATTTAATGCATATTCGTAGAGTCTTTGAAAAGTTGAGAGAAGAGAAATTGTTGATTAATTTGAAGAAGTGTAGTTTTGTGAAGGAGTTAGTGTACTTGGGGTTTGTTGTCTCGGCGGAAGGTCTCAAGATGGACCTAGAAAAGGTGAAGGCTATTTTGGAATGGCCTACCCCAAGAATTGCTACTGAGGTGAGATCTTTCCATGGTTTGGCCAGTTTT
Organism: Sequoia sempervirens; assembly: GCA_007258455.2. NCBI lineage: Eukaryota > Viridiplantae > Streptophyta > Pinopsida > Cupressales > Cupressaceae > Sequoia > Sequoia sempervirens. Next base: position 9,543 of record VDFB02297955.1, read on the forward strand.
TACAAAAAGTTCATCAGAAACTTCAGTAATATTTGTGCACCCCTGACTGAAACAATGAGAGGGGACAGAAAGGAGTTCAAGTGGAGCATAGGAGCAGCGAAAAGTTTTAATCTGTTGAAGCAGAAGGTGACAGAACAACCCATTCTAGCCCTCTCAGATTTCAATAAGGTGTTCTAGGTGGATTGTGATGCCAGTGGTTGTGCCATTGGCATAGTGTTGAGCCAAGAAGGTAAGCCCATTGCCTATTTCAGTGAAAAGTTAAATAATGCAAAGAGAAAGTACTTTGTATATGACCAGGAATTTTATGCAATAGTTCAAGCATTAAAGAAATGGAGACATTATCTGTTGCCGAAGGAGTTTGTTTTGTTTACTGATCATCAAGCATTATAGTACCTGAATAGTCAAGGAAAATTAAATCAGAGGCATATGAAATGGGTAGAATTTTTGCAAAGCTATACCTTTGTTTTAAGGCATAGGAGTGGGAGGTCGAATAGGGTTGCATATGCTTTAAGTAGGAGGCAAACATTGTTGACAGAGATGCAGATTGAAGTGGTTGGGTTCAATGAACTCAAGACGTTGTACTCGGAAGATCTTGATTTTGTAGAGGTTTGTAAAGCTTGCAAGGAGCCTGTTACAGTTGATAGAACGAAGTGGCTGGATTACATAATCCAAGATGGCATGTTGTTTAAGGGAAGTCAATTGTGTATTCCGAGGAGCTCCATGAGGGAGAACCTGATAAAGGAGAAGCACAGTGGAGGAATGGCAGGACATTTTGGTCAGGATAAGACCATTGCCATTATCAGTGAGCATTATTATTGGCCTCAGTTATCACAGGTTGTGAAGAAGTTTGTGCAGAATTGCAGGGTATGTCAGATGGCTAAAGGAGTGAGCCAGAATACAGAGTTGTATCAGCCCTTACCTGTACCAGAGAGGCCGTGGAAGGATATAAGTATGGAATTTGTTCTTGGTTTGCCAAGGACACAGAGAGGGAATGATTTAGTGTTTGTGGTAGTTGACAGATTTTCGAAGATGGCGCATTTCATTCTATGCCGCAAGACCCATGATGCAATCCACATTGCTGACTTGTTCTTCAGAGAGGTGGTGAGGCTACATGGTCTGCCAAAGAGTATAGTCTCAGATAGTGACACCAAATTTGTTGGGTACTTTTGGAGGACCTTGTGGAAGAAATTGAAAACAAAGTTGAAGTTCAGTTCTGCATACCATCCACAAACGGATGGGCAGACTGAGGTTGTGAACAAAAGTCTTGGTAACCTACTGAGATGCTTGGTAGGAGATAAACTCAAGGGATCGGACTTGACCTTACCAGTAATGTCCCCATTTTGGCATACGCTCTTCATTTGGATTTAGCCTATTTCCGGAAATCCGTAGGCTAAGCTGAGGCAGAAAATTAGGGTTTCCTCTTTTAGATACTGCTCAGTTGGCGTTCTGAGGTTGTTGTGCAGACTTACTATTTATAGCAGTTCACTATTTTTAGCAAGTCTATCTTTTGGCAGTATCTGTCTAGTAGCAATTCAATCCTTTGCAGTTCAATGTTCAGTTTGGCTTTCTGTTGTTTTGATGTGAACTTACTATTTATAGCAGTTGGCTATTTTTAGTAAGTCTAATTTTGGCAGTAGCATCATCAGCAATTCAGCTCAAGTCATTTTGCTATCCTTCAGTTTCAGTTTGGCTTTGGTTATCTCCATGGATTAAGTTTTATACTTAGTCATTTTTATGTTTCTCAGTTGTACCCCCACGCCTAGGAATGATCACTTCATGTTGTTTTTAAAAGGGGGTCATTAAGGGGTCAATGGTGCATTTAATGAATTATTAAATGCTTTATTGTTGCAAAGTGAAGTTGGATGCCTAAAAGAGGTTGATTAATATTTTATTATTTCAAAAAGTGAAATGCTTAAAGTGGCATCCCTTTTGGAAGTTGAAGTGATTCAATTTCTTGGAATTTGAAGAGTCTCTTGTTGCTTCATTTGCCAATTGAAGCTTATATATTGCTGCTATTTGTAGAGCTGATCATCTTTGGAAATATTGTAAAGTTATGCTGCTGGTTTGAAATCCAGAATCCGGCTAAGGGAAAGCTTAGCAATTTGACTCCATTCTTCGGGCCTGAAACTATGGTTCCCTAGATGGTGGATTGAGAGTGTGCTTCATCCAGAAGTGCACATTGAGTTTCAAAGTTGAAGATTTTGTAGTTTTTGATAATAATTTTCAGAATTGTGTTTGCTGGTCATATCATGGTTGAAGGAGGTTTTCATTAACAGCTTTTTTGTATGTTTTTTATGTGCTTCTGGGTATTGAAGAAATTGATTCCTAGTACATGGGCACCCCTTCCCACAGAAGATCAGAATTTAATTTGAAGAATTTTGAGAGTTTTTATCATTTTGGAGTTGCTGGTTTGTCTACAGCTGAAAGTGTTTTTTGTTAACAGCTTTTTGAGCAAATTAAATATCATTCTGGGTATGTTTGCAAAGTGGTTCTAGACCCAAGGCGACCCCTTCCACAAGAGATTGGAATTTATTTCCAAGTCTTTGATTTTTATTTGCTAAATCGCCCTTCTCAAGAGTCGTACCATGTTGGGAGCATTGGGAATTGTGCAAGTAAATTAATGGTTGCTTTTTGAAGCTGTTTCATCATCATGACATGGGCGCCTATCCTCCAGAGGTTCATTGCAATTGATTTCACTCAATTTGGAGGTAAATTGATAAAGTTATGTGCATTTCATTGATGTACAGTTTGCTGGTCTGATTTTCTGTATTCTCTATTTCTGATCAGACTTGTTAGTTTTTGATATAATGCTGGTTTGAGCTTCATTTCTATATCATTATTGTATTGTAAGAGTTAGAGGAAGTGTTACTCTAACCATTGATTGATTTGGAAGCATATCTTTCTTATTTGCAGCTGTTTAATTCATTGTAAAGCTGATTAGTAGTACTAACAGCTATTTATTTTATTTGCTGCAATTAGTTTAAATTTCATACTCCCACGATTGAGTGGTTGAGTTTAAATAATCATCTTTCTTAATTGTAAGTTTCCCCCCACTAAATAAGTGGTTGTGTGGACTGTATTCCCCCCACGTTAATAAGTGGAAGTGAGGATTTAAATGGCTGGCTTGCCGCCTTTAATAATGTAATAATTTCACCCACTGAATAAGTGGAGTATCCCCACTGCTTGTGGATGCCTGCATCAACAGATGAATTGTACTTTCAGCTCTGTTTATGCCTAATGATCCTCTGACCATATGCTATCACCTCGCCCACATTGGGATCTTGGTGAGCATTCTTGGTTAGAGTTATCTTCTTTGCTGGTTTACATTTTGGAGCTAACGCTAATCAGTGTTTGGTTGCTGATTTGAATGTTAATTTTGGGAAAAAATTAATGGGGAATATTTCATTACCCCAAGCAGAATTAGCTTACAACAATTCTGTCAACAGGAGCACTGGTAGATCACCATTCCAAATTGTGTATGGAGGCAATCCCAGGACCGCTCCAGAACTGAGGAAGATGGACCAAGAGAAGAAGACAAGTGCCAAAGTCGAAGACTTTGCAGAGCACATCAAGAATATACATGAGAAGGTAAGAGAACATATTAACAAGATGAATACACAGTATAAGGCTAAGGCAGATCATAAGAGGAGGTATAAGGAGTTTCACATTGGTGATGAAGTGATGGTCCACTAGAGGAAAGAAAGGTTTCCAGTGGAACCTATAACAAATTGAAGATGAAGAAGTTCGGTCCCTGTAAGATTCTGAAGAGGCATGATTCAGGGAACGCATGAGGTAGAGTTGTCGGATGGAGTCAACATTTCCCCTGTGTTCAACATTTCAGATTTGACAGAGTATCATGAAGGTGGCGTAGAGGAAATACCAGCAATGGAACAGTGTGGCATTCCAGCACCTACTTCAGAGAAGAAGATTGAAACAATCCTAAATAGCCGTGTGGGAAGGAGTACCATAAACATGTAGTATGAAGAATATCTAGTGAAGAGAGGAAGGCCTGTGGAAGATTCATCCTGGTTGTCTAAGGAAGAGGTTGACCGTTTGGGTTTTCCTCAACCATCTAAGACGTGATGGGGTCACTTCTCAAATTACCATGGGTGTCTGATGCAGGAGCATCCAGTGGTGTAAGGGCAATCCTGCATCACTCAAAAATATGTTTTCCATTTATGTTTCCTTTTGTTAGCTTTTTGTAGATGTTTTTGCATTTCTGGATACCTTTTTCGTCGAATAAGAGTTCCCAACTTTCAGAACTGTTTTTCTGCTTTTTCTGCTCAACTAATATTTTTAGCAGTTTTGAATTTGAAGGCGTGAAGAGGCACAAATTTAAGGGAAGGTTCAGGATGGAAAAACAAGCACTTTGGCGAAAGAATCAGATCAAGATCATTTACGGTTTGAAAGTTATTCAAATTTCATTTTTTGCTTTTTGCCCTGAAAAATCTTTTGAGTCCAGTTTGAGGCACTAAACGGTCCCATACGGGCCCAAAAATTGTCGGAACCGGCGGAGCAGGTTCTTAATGTGCTCTTCACTCTAAGACCTTTCCAACGGTTCAAACGGTTCGAAAAACGGAGTCCCAGATCAAAAGTTATGGCTTCCGAAAGTTGGTCAATTTTTGGAAAATTGCCAATTTTCGAATTAGAACTCAATTTTTGAATTTCAAACGTAATTTTCAGCGCCAGACCGCAAAAACTCATAATTCGAATGTGGTTTTGGCTCCAAGACTGAAATGGAGCTATTTATGGGTGGGGTTTTATGATTTTTGTAGCTTTTTGAGGGAAAAAGTTCGCGTATTGCGAAAAGGGGAATTCGGTAGTTTTTGTAGCTTGCATGTATTGCAGAGCTCGAGGATTTGAGATCCTCTGCATGTAAGATTTTCATTTTCTGAATAATAATAAAATTCTTTGGGTGTTTGCATTATTTCTGTGTCTTGAGTTAGCACCCTCATCATGAATCATGATAGAGAAAACACCTAAAGATAAAATGAGCTCACACTCAAGCTCCACAAGACAAAGTCTATAGGCATGCTACTCAAGTGGAAATTGGTGCTCTAAATCAACAAAAGCTGATTGAATTGAAACTGAAACTGTGTTTTATATCTTTCAATGTCAAGGCAAATCTCCTCAGAGATATTTTGTGGTGAGG